>JAKTSB010000329.1:0-21160 GCA_030579975.1 Blastobotrys buckinghamii (nom. inval.)
TTTTGAATTATTATTTGATTTTTTAATAAATAGAAGCAATAAATAATGTAACTTTGGAAAGGAGGAAAAAAAAAAAAATTTCCGGGTTTTGTGGATATTTGTTTGTTTATATAGTACAAAGAATTATCAAAGGTTAGTTTTTTGCTTTCAAGCGGGTGGTCGGTCCATGGGCACTACTACAACCTAGTTCAAGCAAGGGAAAATCATGGTGTTTCCAGGCGGAAGTGAAAATATCGATTTTGATTGCAATATTGCGTATGATGTACCACTGATAAAACATTGGACGCGTGTAAAGCTCCCCCAAAATCCAGTAAAAGAAAATATTGGTTTACAAGCCTTGCGAAAGTTGCCACTGCGTTTCTAAGCGCTGGAAGGCTTGTAAGCCTGAAAGCAGAATGATGCATGTGAAAATCTTGCACTTTTTTTAGTAACGCTTGAAATCAATCGAGCTCGAAGAATCCGCGCAACACCCATCGATCTCAAGCATGCGGAAGCTGGGAGTTTTTTTTATAAAAAAGAGACGCGTTAAAAAGCAATTCTGGAGATGTTTTTGTTGCAGATGCAAAAACATTTCGTAAGGCTGAGATTTTTCTCTTAAGTTGCAATCTGATAAAATCATCACGCAGAATAGAGCCTGTGAGAGTGGAAGGTTCCAGTTTAAACTACTACGTTACTATATAAATATATTCAAGGCTCGTGGGGGCTTTGATGAGTTGGTTTTATGATGGTGATGCTGATGATGATGATGCTGATGATGCTGATGGGCAGATGGAATAGTGGCAATATCATCTAAATGGTAAAAATAATATTGACTCGATGAGATGAGAATATTCGGTCATATTACCATGGTACGCCATAGTGAAAATTCTAAAATTTACAATTTACAGTGTAGTGTAGTGTAGTGTAGAGGTTAGGTGTGATCATGATGAGTTTGGCCTTACTTTTTACAGGCAGATTAGTTGTACCGCAGACTGAACGCGTGAATGTTCATGATATCTGGTACCAGTTCAATTGAAAAGTATCATGATAGTGTTCTGAACTGGAAACTTGCATCAATAGCTCCCTCCATCCATAGTTATATCCTAGGATTAAAATCTTTATTTTTCACCCAATTGCAGATGAGTGACAGGAGAAAACCCACTGATCTTCACATGCAACCTTAACAAAATTAAAGGATGGATTGAATTTTGTCACAATTTGGCAATTCTTCATTATATTAAAGTGGTTAAACGAAATACAATCAAAAGCTACGGTATGAGTTTTGAGAGGCTCAATGATGGTCATTTTACGGAGCTTACGTTAGTAGTTACATATCTTCAGCTAAGTCTATTAATTAACCCAACCCAGCATATTAAGCTCTGCTGGGTATTATTATAAGCTATAGTTGGGGGTATAAAAACTAAGTTTGGCATTTTTACTTCTTGTGGCATAAATTATTACTGTAACATGACTTGAACAACTTGAAATAAGGCCAAGTGTAGCTGGGATTACTATAGCATTTATGGGGATGATACGAAAATTCATGCATCTGATGCATGCATTTAATCTCATATACTGAGTAAACTTGATCCTATAGTACACAAACACGTTCAGAAAAGTATTTCTAATTATCAAAGTTGAAGCCGTATTGTTCCGTATGAAAAAAAAAAAAAAAAAAAAAAAAAAAAAAGATAGCATATCACTTCACTGACACAAGTTCATTGCAACCCGGGCCCGAATTTGAACGAAAGTAGAAGCATATGAGCTTATAAGAAATTATCAAATTAAAAAGTCTAACTTGGTAATATATTAATCTGAAGATATATCTTGTTTAATTAGTTCTACTTTAATTAGTACGTTTATATGATTCGCAAAAAATTCCGGAATATTCATTGTCGAGGTTCATTGAAGGTTATCTAATATTAGCTAAATAACCGATGAGGAATTGGTCTTGTGATTTTTCAATCCATAAATCAAGGATTTGGTTCTAATTATGCATTACAATAATATTTCAGTACAACCTGTGAGAATGAAGCTCACGCATGATGAGGTTATAACCTAGTAGTTTTATCTATTATCTTTGATATCAGCTGAATTCTACCATAGCAGATAAGTTCTTTCGGACAAAGACCAAACAAATAGGATACACAGTAGTAGATTTTGAAATTGGTGTTAATAAATATAGCAGCTGATAGTGCGGCTTTTAGGTTTCAAGATTTAATGTAGTTATCTTGAACCAAATTCTATAGCCAGTTAATTCTAAAGCAGATTATTCCAACTAGAAATTGGATTAATATGGTAAGCTTATAATACTGTAAAGAATACCATACCTATACACTTATCAAAATACAGACCACTTCTATTCTCTGGTTTAAATCCTAGCTACTTTCTCGTATCCATCCCATAGTATATCGTGAATCAATAAATCATTCATGCACCAACTGCAATGAATCCGCATGGATTAATTGGCATGTCTAAGATTTTAAACAAAGTTCTTAAACCCTCATTCGAATTTTTTTCAAGGCATTTCATATTTTTGGATCACCATTGCAATTGCAAAGGAGTGTGAAAATTTCGACCGTTTTACAAATTGATTAACCTTTGTTCGGCCCGAGAGTCAGTCTTTGCATGAACATGATGATCAAAAGCGTGAAATTGCCAATGGATCTTATAACCAGCCCATCCTAAGCTCGTTAAATCATCTCTTTATAAGCATGTATTATACTATATATATATTCAACTCACCAATTAATATCCATATAAACCAAATTTTCAAATAAGAGCGGAATATATATATTAACTATAAACAGGATTGGAATAAAGCCTTCATTAAAAGTTGAAATATATATATTATAACCGGAATAGCTGAACAAAAAGAGTGGTAAATGAACTTAATGACTTGTTTATTGCCATGGTGAGTTATGCCTTGGCTCTAGAATAACAAATCCCTTTTCAAAATAAATACATATAACTCGAATCAGAAAAAGTATTTCGATTGTATCCGAATACATACGCACTATCTATGGTAAATACCCCTGGCTATCACAGCAACCCACCCGGGGGTTCCAAGCTGAAAAAGTTTATTTTTGTATCTGTCTAGCATGTGAAAGTCAAAATTTCACACACCTTAGTACTAAAGCTTAGGACACAACTTAAGGTCTATGGTACCCGAGTAGGATTGGTGATTTTATTAGACACCTACTTGTAGGTACATGTTTGAAAGCTCTCAGGGCGTTTTAATCGCTATAACATCTCTACGAGCTCGAGCCTCATGAGCAATTTGCGAAATGGAAATAGTATTCGGATCCGGATAACATATGGTTCTAGATCAAAACTAGGCTCTAGATAAGATAATCTTATCATCTTATTATAAGTATAGGGAATGAATTCTTAAGGTCATGGTGTGCTACATTAACGTACTTTGTATATCATGATTATCTTAGAGATTTACTATGCTAAGCTAAATAACCAAAATAAAAAAAAAAAAAAAAAAAAAAAAAAAAAAAATTAATGCCGGTTTTCGAGTTACAATTTGCAATATTTGTCCGGATAATTTTTACAAACAGGACCTTTTTCAGCTTAAATCGTACAACTTTGTTACAGCCACAGCGCAATGATCATATATATAGTGAAAATTGTACGCATTTTGATAAGAGGTGTTATTTCGAACAATTTAAATTTATATACAGAGATGTATATTGCTTTCTCATGCCCAATTTGTTAATGCTAGCATATTCAGTTATTAACTCATATTCATATATATTCAAGGTGGTCGATACCAAGGTTAATCAGGGCAGCTTTCATAGTGTGAAAGAAACTTTTCGCCCTTCCAATCCAGTCACAAGTAAAACGCATTGATATATTCATAGCGTTGGCGGTTTCGAAACGATACGGTGCCGTTATAATTAAGTCACCTTTGGCTTTTCACATGAAAATATTTATGCAGTTCTCGAGTTCAGCCGCACAATATGTTCCAATTCTAAACTTAATTATATCGATGGATGGGATGTTTCAAAAACGGAAAAAAAAAAAAAAAAAAGTACTGATCTTTGGTGAAGTTACAAAATTTAAAATTTTGGCGTTCATGTAAGGCGCTAATTAAGTATAGTTCATCACCTTGAGCCGCACTTTCATTCAATTCGTGTGCCAGCAGCACCTAGGAAAGTCAATTGTTAACAATTTAGTAATTTTCCGAAGGGTTATTAAACCGGAACAATTTCAAGAGTTGTTCGAATTATCAGTGCGGTTATGTTTGATAATCTCAATATCTTTTATAGACTTTCATACATGATAGTACACATGCTACTTTTGGTCTTTATTAAAAATCTGAGAGGCTACTACAAAATAAATAAATAGAATTTGTTGTATGAAATGCATAAATAGAATAGCTACTACTAAGAGCTTATTGTAAACCTACTTTGTTAAAACTTTGCAAACTAGAGAAGTCACTATACCACAAATAGCAGGTGCAAAAACAACAATAGCAATAGCTAATAAATCGTTTTCTGCTAGTGGTTTTAATAAATCAGGGATATTTTTGTCACATTTGTCGTTTCGGGTGTCGCTATGTAGTGTTTTACAAGTTTCAGCGTTGGAGTAACACTGTTTTGATATTCTTTTACACTTTGGATGATGCTTGCATTGACAATCTTCACATGCAGTATCTTTAACGTTTCTAGCACAAAAACCGGACAATCTAACACAGTTCTTTGAATTATCATCTTCATCTTCATCATCACCAGCTTTTTCACTCGCAATACATTCAATTATCTTTTGGATGTAGTCATCACAAATGTCTTCTTCTTTAAACAACCTATCTTCATTCTCACGTTCATTTTTATCATCTTTATCTTCATCAATATCCTCCTCATCTTCCCACTGTTCTTCTCTCATATTATGCAGCTCTTTATGCATTTTTCTGATTTCAGCTCTTAATGCGATAATAGATGTGTTCATTCTTGAAACTTGATCGTTAATTCCAATAATTTGTCTCATCAATGGTGTTCTACCAAATAAATCCTTTGGTGTATTCTCACAATATTGATATAAACTGTTTGTATCATTAAATAGATTGGTATTACTACTGGTTTCTTTGTTGTTACAGGTATCAATAGGCTTTTTTGAACCGTTGGTATCAATTAAAAGGTTAAACGCTGAACTATCGATTTTTTCAAATCCATGATTACTACCGCATGAATCACATGAGCTATCACTTTTATAGTCTTCATCCATTGATGAGGGTATCAATTCTTCGTATTTGGTATCTGGAGTTCCCCAGTCATTGTCAGCTTCTAGTGGTAGAGAGTTGATAGCCATTATTTTTATAGTTAGTAAAATACAGATGGAATTGTTATGGTGGTAAATTTGTTGTAGATGAAAAGTAAGTTTTTTTGTGGTGTAAAAAAAGCCTAGTGATTCAAGCTTTACCATGCTTCAAGCGTAGATTATTAAAGCATACTTTGTACAGTACGTTGTATAATTGTAAGACCTTTCTAATCTACAGCCATTTTTAAAGTACTAACACTATAATTGTATAGAGAATTCGATAGATAGCTTTATTCATTACAAATCTTGGATCTTTCCAAGTCTACAAAGATCTAAAGGCTTTGGACTGATCTATGCATTAAGTTGAATCCTTGAGTTCAAACGTATCCAGTACAAGGACTCGAATGCGGCTAGTGACAAAACAATAGCTAACCCAACTTTTTTTTAACCCAGGGGTATAGATCCAAACAATGGAACTTACTAACCTTAGATCGAAACACAGGTACTTTGTTTGTGACCTTACATATAGTATCTAGTTGGCTAGCAAGACTAGATTATCAAATATGATTGCGCAGTGTCTTCCTATCTTCTATGTGCTATCCTTCACCTGACATTATAACTTTACTTTGTAACCAATTTCTAATTTGTCAGAATAATTTGATTGATTAACGATCATGAGGGTCACTACCTTATCAAATCCGGTATTATTACTCTCATTGCTAGTATATATAAAAGCTGATGATACTTGCATAGATAACTTCGATGCAATACCGTCAACACAAACAATAAAATTATCTCATGATACATTAACATACTGTGCTAAACCAGAAATAGCAAACTATAACGTAACAAGTGATGAGTGTACACGAGTAGTGGTATTTAACAATCATGCAGAAATTAATACATTAATTGAAAGATATAATTCGACAAATTATACTTATGATATCAGGGCAGTAATGGACTTGATAATGATAAACACAAGAACAACAGACTTTAACTTATTCAATACCACAGAATCTTCACAACAAGAGTATCTAGGTGAGGTCTTAACAAACAACCCGGAGTTATACTACAAATGTGTCAACACTGAATATCAATCTTTATGTAATCAAGCAATTCAAAGTCACACAAAAGTTTTGAATCTTGCAAAAAAAGTCTATGTATCACCGAGTCCCAAAGCCACCAACCCAGAAGCAACTTATAAAATCAAATGTGATAGTAAACACGTACCAAAAGAGTTATATGATTGTTATGGTTTGGATGATTTGTTGTATACATATGGGTGTGATATTTCTGAATCTGAGCCAAGAAGTATGTGTTATGGTGATTGTTGTGTTTCTTGGAATAAATCTTGTTCAGGAGGTATCAAAGTGAGGTACTTGTTTAATGCTTATCATGCATTAATGAATCAATGCTATATGGGAATGAAGCCTAGAATGTCGGGGAAAGCAACAAACGTTGAGCTGGGGGATATGAAAAATATAGTTGAGTGTTTTAGTAATAGGCCAAGTGGTTGTAGATAGGTTATTGTTACATAGATTAGATACTAGTTATTATTTAGTTGGGACATCCCATTTATTAGAATGATTTAATAAACCTGCTATAATAAAAATCAAATTCAGTCTTAAAAAAAAAAAAAACTACATAATTGTACCTATCGTTTATTTCTAAACAGAGCATTGATGCTTAATCTACTGACATACTGCTCCCTTTGCTTACCTCTAGAACCTTTAGATTTATCATTATTATTATAATAGTTATTTTTAGTATCATCAGCGTACTTATCAGGTTTCTCATAATGACCAACATCAAACTCATCATCATCATTATCTTGATCGTCAAGACTTACAGAGGTATACTTTTTACTACCTTGATACTCCCCTGCACCAGTTACTTTGTTCAATTGATTATTTCTATCTTTTGGGCCATTAATCGGTCTACCAAACCTATCTAAATTATTCTCTATCTTTTTAGAATCAATGTTTTGAGGTCTGGAAGTTTGCTGAGACCTTGATGATTCATACTTTGATGAAGAGTAGTTTGATTGATGCCTTGAAGAAGAGTGACTTGATGAAGCTCTAGATAAAGCGGGTGCCCTTGATGAATGATATGATGGTGGTCTTGAAGAGGATTGTGGTCTTGATGAAGGACTAGAAGAGGATGGAGCTCTTGTTAATGAAGCAGATTGTGGAGGTCTCGAAGTATAAGAAGCATGAGATGATGAGGTTGGAGCTCTTGATCCTGACCTACTCAATGGCCTTGATGTTGGTATAGAATTTGCTGACAAGCCTCTCGTGGAAGTTGGTTGAACTTTTGGATGAAACTCATATACTTCCCGATTGTGTACAGGGTCTATATAATGTACAATATCAACTCGATCACTATAATCATCAGGATTGAAATCTTCATATACCATTGTAGATTTTAATCGATTTCTCAGATAGCTATTTAAGTTATTCGTTAGATAATCGTTATATGATAACAGTTTTATTTTCAAGAAAATTTGACATATATATATATATATATATAATTTTTTCCTGTTGGCCTACGATTGTAACTTGAAGTCTTTGAACTAGTCCAAAATTGTTTTAATAGCTTGTGTGATAGATTCTGCCAGAACTTGAATTCTTAAGTGTGATTCATGCTCTAATCACTAATATTCATGGATAATGTAGTTATATTACAGGTAAGATGACTAGGTGTAACAAGGTTTTCAAAACCTCGTTTTAGATAGTATGAAAGATGATTAACTGTAACAAGATTTGAAGAAACTAGGTTTATAAGGGGAAAATATTAGACTCTTGCGATAATAATATTAAACCGTCAATCAACATTACACTAATTCTACAAAACTAGTTAGTCTAACCTTAAGCGGTATCTGGCGTATACTATTGAACCATGTATAAATATGATGCTACGCGCTATCTAGACTATATAACTTCTTAGGTATATCTCAATCCAATATTATATATGCTTGATCATTGCAAAACAAGTGCATTTCGAGAGTTGCCTAGAAACCTACCAACTAGAACGTTAATGCAGGCTTGAAAAAATTACTAGATTTACTTTATCCATTCATAACATATTCTGCATTTTCTTCAAACAATTTCGTCTTCCGATTTATTAATCATATATATCATAAAAAAAAAAACCTCTATCTGGATTTCTTGAAAATTCCACTATTATCCAAAGTATAATATTTTTTTCTTTTTCAAATCATAATTTCAAATCGTTTATGCATACCTTACACGGATATTTAGTGGCTGCTAATAAATTTATATTGTTTTGTTCCTGGTAATACGCGGCTATAGAAACCTCATTTTGCGTGGTATGCGGCTGAATCACTTGTTTCTTGATTTATAATCAAAATATCAATAACCAATATATTGCAATTATTTCAATATCTAATTACCAGAGCTCAAGTGTGTGGGGTAGTAACCCATTTGAAGTCTTCAGTTCCAAATATTTATCAATTATAATACCAATAGAAGTATTCTTAATTGGTGTGTCCGAGGCTTCAAATGTCGATTGAAATTTGAAGACATGATCCGCATGCTTGCAATTTTTTCAGGTTTTATTAGTGCTTAAATTTGGGGTTTTGAAAAAATATTTCGGAAACATGTTACGTAAGCTAATATAAAATCCGTGTTTAAAAGACAAAACCTCAAAGCAATAAATAACAAATTTATCTTTTAGAAGGATAATTAATTAACAAGCAGATTTACTCTCAGTAGCACCCAAATGGATTTTAATTAAACATTAGTTCAACATTTTATTATACAAATATATATACGTACCAGCTATAAAAATATTTCAGTCAAGTTCAATTATCTTTCGAGATCTTAGGTTTATTCTAATTATTGAGCACAATCAATATCTAATCTAAGCACTTTTCTAAGGATGTTGAAATTTTCAGCAATGGTAACACAACTATCCAACTGAAAGTTTGTGTGCATATCGATAGCTTACGATGGTCATTACCTTAAGCGAACTGAGCTTTATACCTACATATGTTCATCAAAAGGCTGAAATGAGTCCGAATTGACTCGATTGATCCCGGATTTCAATCAAGGAATCAATTTAACTACTGAAGTACCGTGTAGTTTCAGTAGCGATCAAAAAAAAAAAAAAAAAAAAAAAAAAAAAATTTTAGACACAATGCAGTTGCTTGAGTCTGATTTCTGTTTATGCACGGCTTGAACAGTCACTATATCACTTTACTATCTAGATACTATAAGGATGCTATAGTAGTGTATACAAAAAAGGATTCGCCACCGGAAGTGAGTGTTTCGGATACAATTTCATGCACTATATTCGGACCGTGATTTTCGGAAACAACAATTCAAGCGCAATTTAAATTAAATAACAGTGAAATCTTTCATCTGATAAGTAAATACAATTTTAACTATAGTAGCGCAGATAAGTTTGTAAGCAAATTTTTTGAATACATGAATAAGCAAATCTATAAATATATATAATAGGATATCCTCTTGAAATTTTCCTTCTTTTGTTAATTCAAATTTTTTAAAATCATATATATATCATCTAGCAAGTCAAGATGAACGTGCATGATGAGGAGAATTCTGTTAAGAATGAAGAACAACAGTCTGTTGTAATAAACGATGCTAATAATTATGATAATGATAATGAAAGTTCAAAATCTAATGAAAAATCTACCGTTGCAGAAGCACCAAAAATCCCACAACAGCTAGAACAACCAAAACATGAACTTATAACTTTTAGTTATATTTTATTAGGTGGGTGGGTATTGCTATTCAATAGTTTTGGTTATGTCAATGCATTTGGTAAATATCAAGATTTTTATGCATCAGATTTATTAAAAGATACAAGTCCAGATACTATTAGTTGGATTGGATCCATTCAAGCATTTTTGGTCACAACTGCATCCGTCTTTGTTGGTAGATTTTTGGATGCTGGTCATTTGAAAGCTGTTTTATTAGTAGGTAATTTTATGATGGTATTTGGTATGATGATGTTATCATTATCAACAGAGTGGTACCAAATTTTCTTATCACAAGGTATTTGTGTTGGTATTGGATGTTCATTTAATTTTTCAGCTGCTATTACCACTGCAGGTCCATATTTCAAGAAAAGACGTGCATTGGGGATGGGAATAGTCGCAAGCGGAAGTTCTTTTGGTGGAATTGTTTATCCTCTTATGGTCCAACATTTAGTTCCAAGATTAGGTTTCCCATGGGCTACAAGAGTTATTGCATTTATGGTATTAGGATTAAATGTTATCCCTTTCATTACATTAAAATCTAGACTCCCACCAAGAAAGGCAGGTCCATTTATTGATCCAGCATCTTTCAAAGATATTCCATTTGTTTTATTTACAGTTTCAATGTTTTTTGCTTTTATTGGGTTATATGTTCCAATTTTTTATATTGAAAGTTGGTGTCAATTACCTTCTAATCATTTAAAACCACAAGTTTCTGATAATATTGTTTCAATTCTGAATTCTGCATCAGTTGTTGGTAGATTATTACCAAATTTATTAGCTGATATTGTTGGTCCTTTCAATATTTTGGCACCATGTGTTTTATTTTCTGGTGTTTTAACTTTTTGTTGGATTGCTGTTAAAGGTAACGGTGGCGCTATTATTTTTGCATTGTTATATGGTGCATTATCAGGTACTTTAGTTAGTGTTCCTGCTTCAATTGTTGTTTCTTTAACAAAAGATTTTTCAAAATTAGGAACAAGAGTTGGTATGTGTTTCCCCGTTATGGGGTTGGGTCTATTAATTGGTTCACCGGTAGCAGGAAAACTAATTGATGATATGAATGGGAAATTTTTAGGTGCTCAATTGTTTGGTGGTGCGGTTGGTTGTATTGCTGGGGTGCTATTGTTTGGTGTTAGAGGTTATCAATTGAGGTGGAAACCATGGGGTAAGGCTTAAAAATTTTTAAATATGTTTATGCTTTAATAATTTGTAAATAGCTTATTTTTTTTACCTTTTTAATTTTTAATTTTTAATATTTGATTTTTATGTTCGATATACTCTGAATTGACTAAAAATTATTCTAGCTGTACAGCATCTGCTAGTAGGAAAGTATAGTCATCGCCTTGTGATAATTAGATTTTGAGCTATAAATTGTTAAAAGATAATGCTTATAATTAGGTATTGAATATCAACTGTGATGATCTGGATCTGTGTGGTGCGGCTCTTTAGTTTACCCCTGTGATAAAAGAGCACGCGTTGATCAAAGCCAAATATTCTAAGTAAGTATTGAAAAATATATCGCAAATCATAAAGAAAGAGTTTAACTTTTAGACACAAAGTTTATTGGAAATGTCCGTTATTAATCTATTTAACCTTCTACTAAAGTGTGTTGAGGGTATCATGATGCAAAAATTTGTTAACACAACGTACAACGTTGTAAAGTACACATCTTGTACAGGGAATTAAAAGCTTTTAATACCGATCTCACATTTCTGTGTGTGACAATCCCATCCATTAATGCATGCATGCATACAAACATCCACACAAATCAGAATTACATCGCTTTGTAGTCTGTAACCTCAAAGCATCTCAATTCTGTTATAATAATCCATTGTCTTTGAATGCTCAAAATCGGTAACTTCACCTTTAAATATAGTGTATCGTGAAAAAAAAAAAAAAAAAAAAAAAAAATATGTATATAATCAAGGTATTAGAACATAAAAAATGCTATTCTTCACCTGAGCTGAACACTATTAAAATCCATCCAAAGTCCAGGTTTCATGGCCATGCTAATCTCATAACTCCAATTTAATCAATTCATATTTCAAAAAGGCATTAAATTTTAAAATCTGCCACTGCTAACACCATAGTCAATCAATTATCATAATTAAAATGTGTTCATTTATGCCAGCATGGAGTAAACATCCAAGAGACAAAGTCAGGGATTGTACTGATTCAGTATGTGGTTTTAGTCAAAGTTTTAATCCTCAATATGCTGCTGCTTTATATTATCAACAAGTTCAGATTCAAAATTTTAATAATATGTTTGTTGAAAGTTACAAAGGTCGATGATTATAACTAGTTAGTAAGATGGTCTATCTATCTAATTTTTTGTTTGATTACGATAACTATAAAATCGCACTAAATTTCTTGGTGTACTTGTACATTAACTTGTTTATTCAAAAAAAAAAATTTCATAACAAAAGTATTAATATATATTTTTGAAACTTATTCGAATCAAAATTGAAAAATATATATGAAGGTATTCTCATTGAAAATTTTGCAACTTGCACTAGGTAACCTGTTGAAGTTTTCTTGCCTCATCTTACAACCTAGAGTCAAAGAGTCAACTGAGCTTTTGTTGTTAGTTGAGATTATATCGACAAACTAGTAGTTGAATAATAAAATAATAAAATATATTGTAAAATTAGAATTACTTATATTAAATAAAATAAATAAATTGGATGGACTTCTAGCTATATAAACCTGTTGATAAAGAAGTTTATAAAGAAGGAAGTTCATACATAAAGAAGTGAACATAATACCAAGTTCCAAGAAAGAACTTTTATAATTAAATGAAGCTTTGTTGAGTTCAACTAGATTATATTGTGTAAGCATCTCATAATCGCTTACATCAACAGCTTTTTAAAATTAATTAATAAATTACTATTATATGGTATACTGAGTTGGCTTATAAGTATTCTGCAACTAGCTGCGCTATATTTATCTATATCTGGTATAATCAATTAATAACTATTCAAATTTCTGAGCACTATTCTCATATTAAATATTTGAATGACTCAATTAATTCAAACCCAACTAGAAAGCTTCTTTAAGAATGAACCCCAGATATATATATTACAGATAATCCAACAAAAAACCCTCATTCCTTTGGTTCCCCAGATTCTCAACCCTCCCCCCAACTAAAAAATTCGGTGAATTTCCAGGATATTGGATCAAAAGATTTTTTTATCAAGATAATTCTCGACTTATCTGCTTACTCTCCCGACAACCATTTATTCAAAGTATCTAGTAGTGATGTGCGTTTTCAATCCACCATGGTTCGCCGAAACGAAAGTTAAAGATTGCAAAAAACGCTACTGCAGGTTTAGTCATTGTTATGATGGTAGTGGGCCACCAGGTAGAATTAGACGATAAGTGAAAAGTTAATGGTGATAGTTTTAGTTTATGATTACAAATATATTGAAACTGGTTTGAAGTCACAAGGGTGTCTACTGATTTATGGATATATATGGCTAGGTCGTCTGATGGTGATAATTATTTGATAAATTACATATATACGTACTATGATTGTTTTGATGTTTTTCCATATGTATATTGTAAGATTTTAATAAAAGTTTTGATTTTAGCTAGTTTTATTTGCAGCTTTTTAGCATTATTTTTGGGTACTCTGAGAAATTTTTCATCGATATGATACAAGCATTGAAATCAATCGATGGATCTGCTATTTTCTTAAAGTCTTTTTAATGACTGAACCCCTGCGAAGAGGCAACTTTTATTGAAACCTGTTTGAAGTAAACTCTCAACTCTTATCAGCTATATGGATATATATATAAACTCAATTTAGCAACTGTTTAAAATTAGATTATTGCTTAGTTACCTAGGGTTAAGAATTGCGGATCAAGAAAATATCCCTGGTGAATTGTAAAACAGCCGAAAATAGGCATCATGAGCCGTTGAAAAACAGGGGTCCCTTTTAACCCTTTATAACCGTATAACAACACATGCTAAAGTCACAGTTGCTAGCACTAGCTTGAAATCATAATGGATTAATTGTGACTCTAAAGCTTTCAATTCGTGGGTGATATAACAGCCAATAATATGCCACTGGTCGATAAAATTTGATTCCATATTAATAATATTTGAACTAGTTCGAATAATTAATGAGGAGATATATTCAGCCGAAAACTATTTAAACTAGGTCTAATCTCAACCAAAATTCACTCTTTCTAAAAGCTTCATCAAAATTTTTTTTTACTTGTTACAGAGCCTGCGAATTTCAAATAATAATCAAAGCAACATAATGTGCTCTTTTGGTACCGGAAACAACAAAATTCAAGACTGTGGGTCACCTGTTTGTCCATATAGCAGTAAATATGGTGGTCCCCCCCCCCAAGATAATTATTTGAGACTAAATTAGCTTCAAAACTTTTTGGCGCCAATTACTATGAGAAACATCACGTTTTGTTTATGCTACTTTCACCACCTTTTGAATAATGTTAGTCTATAATATTTAATATACCTGTATGTTTTATTAGTCTTAGTTTCTCCTCTAGTAGGCTTGGTAGATTAGTGCTGTACGCTGAACATGATAGATGAATATATTGAGCTGAGTAAAATTATCGATGAATCTGAAAAAAAAAAAAAAAAAAAAAAAATTAACAAGGATGGGGTAACGCGTCTAGACGGATCCAGTCAATTGGGGCAAAAACTGATTCTGATTTGAGGTATTGATCAGCTCAAGCTGTGCTAAGTTACCATTTTGAAATTAAAGTTTTAAAAATTTGAGTCAAGATTTTTAAACTGTTCGTAAATCCGATTTGAAACTTCCAAAGATTGATGCGGCTTAAAATTTTGTGATCGACCTGGATATCCACCCAGCTAGCTAGCTAGCTCGATCAGAACGTTAAAAAGCATAATACTTTTCCGAATTTACTGTTTATTTTTAGGTATACTATAGTAGATTATCCTTAAAAAAGATGACTGCAACTATAGGAATTTGTTAGCCTTGAAAAAAAAATTCTTACTTAGGCTAGCTAAACAATTGGCGTCTCAGATTTGACTTATTATAGATATCGAAAGGATTAAATTATCTAATTTTTCTCATGTTCTAACAACAGTAGATTAGAAAATTACTCTTAAATTTAAAAAATAATCCAAAGTGGTTCGGGGCTTTTAAGAATTTTTTTGGAATTGAGAACTAGGGGTCTCTTATAACTATTCAAGCTTGTAATTGCAGGCCAAAGTCGATTCTTTTTATAAAGTTGCGGCTCCTAAAGCAGCACCCCTGTATCATCCATTGATTATATAATGATATACATATATAGTTAAAAATGAGTCTGCTCAAATTGTCAAGTTAAGTTAACTGCTACGGATCACTGCTTGTGTCATTTCTGTCAAATTGGTTTCAAGTTTACCGCATAAAGGAATCAATGGGTTCAACTAAGACATCAAGTGTTTATTCACAGCTTACACCTTTCAATAGATTATTCAAACGTTGGAAAATTTTGTCAAAATTTTGAAAATAATTTTTCAAGGGGTAATATTATACAGTACATTTTCTTGAGGCTATCATAATCGTAACAAAAATATTGCACTTCTGTGCAATCTATTGGCATTGTTATTGTTATTCGTGGAGCTGCTGAAGCCAACGTTTTCAAACTGCAGGTAAATTTCTTACTACAGTCTATTGCTAATTTGAATTCTGTGTTCACTTATAACTGAAATTTGGAACATTAGCGATTTTACTGCATAATCAAGTAGAGATCCTAAGTAAAAATCTTAGCCAATGTATACCGTTTGGATAATCAGATATCCATTAACCCTTTGTTTCGCAAGGTTCTCATCAAAGTGTGTACAGTTAGCAGTCTAATTTGTCCTTATACATAACCTTATATCAAGTCAAACTTTCTAACTCCAGCCCTGTTAGATAAGGTCTAATTATTGAAATGGAGGGGGGGGGGGCAAAGCAGTTATCAGATGTGTGATCAGGTTAGAGCTTTCAAGATTACATCCATGGTGGTGTGGAGAAAAAAAAAAAACTGAAAAGGTTCAGGCATAATGATAAACAATCCAGGTTAGAGTAATTTTTGAGTCAAAAAACGATGACCGGCGCTGTAAAATTTTCTGTTTTTGTTCAACCCAACTCTTTTTTATCCCCTTTTAACAAACATACATATTAACAGGGTTTTGACTTTCAAACTTTAACTACTGTTACTCAGGCTTGAAAGTCCCTGAGTTTTTTATATATTAATAGTTCGACAACCGTTCGTCAGGTTCTTACTCATCAGATGAGTCAAGTCGTTGGACAGTTAACAATTGTTAATTCCAACCGGGAGATGTACAGATTATCGTTTTGAGGCAGCACTGGACCAGGATTATTGCGATGGAGGATGAAAAAAAAATGGCCTGATATTTACAACTTTGATTTCTAAAACTCTTGCAACATTTTCAAAGATCAATTGATTGCAAGCTTTATTGAAAAATATCAGTCTTTAGCCAGAGGTGGTGCTAGAGGTTAAATATATCTAAAGGCAGAAGCTAACAGCTATGAAACCTAGTAATGAATGAATTACAACTAGAAGAGCACTACCATTTCGCAAATGTCTGCTGAAGTTGGATACCCCAGATCATATATGCTACATAACTTGCTGTAAATAATAATCTGATTTGTGGTTTCAAAAGTTTTAAAGACTTTTTGAATAGTACGTATCAATTTTTATTTTATCTCAAATTGAAAGCTAGCTAGCCAGCCTAAGATATCTTTCAGCTACCTCTTTTTAGTTCAGAATCCTTGTCGAATATTTAAAACTAAAGCGGCCCTACACCTCAAATTTTGATTCTCTCAAAGAAAATTTCACTATATAAATAAGACCAGTTCCACCACAGTTCTTTATAATAATTCTTCTTTTAATTTCCAAGCCAATAAGCACATTAACTTTTGAATATAAGTAATTAGTGTCAACCAACCCTCAACCACCAATTTTATATCTAAATATATATATATATTAAAAATGTGTTGTTTCTCAGCTTCAGGTCGTGTCACAGACTGTGGCTCTCATTTATGTCCATATAGTGAAAACTATAGCAAGAAATAAGGCTTATTACAATACTAATACATCGACCATATACCATAAAAGGCAGATAACAGGTTATCATATATTTAACTTTTTAAGGCTTTGCATCATTTCATCTGCTTCATTTTTATTGTGTATTTTATTTATGAAACTTTTTTGAATATATTGTTCTATTTTATTGTATTTGAATTGTATGTTTTTTATCCCACAATCAAATTATATTACATCGTTCTGAAATATTGTGATTTTATTTCTTTGAGGTTACTGTAGAAATCAACAACGGATAGAGAAAAATACAGGTAGCTCAGATACTGTCCGTTAAAGGCCGATGATTTCAGAAGAACACATTCATGATGGTACATCCCTATATATGCATGTGCTAAGAAATCGGGTTTCAAAAGATGAATTCGCACTCAATTGGAATATTATGGCCAATTACATTGGCTTGCTTACCTGAATTAATTGACATTTTAGATAACGGTTTGAGGAGTATGATTTGAAAGCTACGATCGAACCAAGCTTCATATTCTATCAAAGAAACTTATACCACCATAATCAAAGGTTTTGAGGATGGATTTAAAGGTTCAATCATGTATATGCGTAAACCTGCTATATTGCCACATTTCAATAAGAAGCTCGCGTTTAATTTCATTATTTTCACCGGTGTGTATATTATACATAATATGCTAACTACTCTATTCTTCGCAAAACCACAGTAAAGATTTATTTTAGATTGTATCTATGCTAAAGCTCTACTGCTTTAAGCTACCTTTAAAGCTCAAGCATTAGTCTACTCTATCAAACATCCCATCATATGCTAAATAGCAATTATAAACATTCAAAGTTTAAGTGCTAAACCAAACACCATTCTCTTCCCCTGTATCAGGCACAAGTTTTACCTAAAATCTCGTCAGTATTTCGCGACTTCACTGTGGTGACAATTACACGTGTGCTGTAAAAACAAAAACGATATCTTATATGGATGTCTCGCTTCGTAAATATTGGTATGAATTTGATTGATGCATATTGTAGATCTTTTCATGCATCATGTACCTCAAGTAGTAGATACTCGAATGGCTGATTCCACAAAACTTTTATTCGAGTGTACCGTATATACATATATATATATATATAGATTTGGAATTCCAGTAAGGTAACGCTGTAGTCCTTCTATTAATGAATTTTTGAAGTAAATTTAGCAGTATGATCATTGTAAATATTAAAAGATTAGATATATAGACCAAAATTAAACTATATTAAACACTTTTCTAAAGTCTCAGAATGTACATTTATAAAGCTGAATTCATTTGAAAAGCTTTAACGAGATTGGTAAGTTTATGTGAAGTACTACCATGCATGTCAGGGTAAATATTATTGCCATAAATAGAAAATCTAAAATCCATAAAGTGAATATAGTCCTCATTTCATGAACCCTACATATATGCTTTGCTGCAGTTGGCTAGCTTTATGTAGCTACTGAATTATACTATAGGTCTCAACAGCGTTATAACCTATAGCCATCTCTGGGTAGTGTATCATGATGATTGACCAACAGCAACGCGTTTTACAAAGTTTCTAGTTATTCTGGTTATGGTGCATAGCCGAGCTAGCGCGTACAACGCGTATTTAATATATATGTGAGCTATGAAAAAAAAATGATTTGAGGATGCAATGCGCATGATGGCTTTTTTTTTTGGATTATGCAATGTACATAAATCAAATCTAGCCCTGAACGATAGAGAAGCTGATAAGTGGATACGCGACTTTGTATTAGATATCAGGCTCTACAATTCTAGCCAATTACTTGCATGCAAGAACATAGAATATATAGCAGAACAATTTATAGTAACATGAACCAAACTTTTGGTTGAGACATAGCTTATTCAGAGCTTGGGTTCTTTGTGAGAGTTGCGGATTATTTAATACCCACAAATCAGCATTGCTGCCCCATGAAAGGTTTGCTGATATTATGCCTCTGTAATTGGTTGATGGCTGAAATTTTCAGTTTAGAGTGCTGCAACTCACTTCAATCTAGCTACATTAGCTAACCTACATAGAGCATGCATGAGCTCAAGCTCAATTTGTGGAAACTTACAGAAATTAGCCATAGCAGTGTATACAGTAAATAAAATTTATATATTATTCGGATACATACTACGAGTATTTGGTTAATGCCTCATTTAGATTCATGTTTTGCTATGCATAACTATGATTACTAAACTATCCGTTTCGGTCCACAATTAATGCATGGCTTAGGCCTCATGCCTCAAAAAGAACCAGCACCTTCAATGAAGCATTTGAGCTATACCAATATCGTAGCCATGCATGTGTGTTCTATTTGTGGCTAGAGCATTCTAACCACATTTATTGAACGCATTTTCTGAGACCATAATAATGCAACCTAGCATGTCTATAAATCAGCAAACCTCAAGTCAAGATGTTTTACTTTAGATAGTTAGTAAGTATTTGTCCAGTTCAACCAGTAACCATTGCAAAGGTATATAAGGGCTCACAATCTCGGCTAAAAAAAATCTAAAACACACTAATCATCTATCATATCAGCAGTAGTGAAAGCATACAAAATCCAGACATAGACAATAATCAACAATGTGTGAATTTCAAAAGAACTTTAGACCTAAACTAAAACTAATGGATTGTGGTAATATTGTCTGTACTGAAAGTCAGAGATATAAAGAACTGAACAAGATGAATCGACAGCTAGAGCTAAATTATCAACAACATTTAGACCGATATCATTATAGAATAAAATGAACAACAGCTCTAGTTTTAAATGTTTTATTTATTTGAAACATGTTTTAACTAACGTGTTTCTATTTTTTTTAAATTATATTAACTTATCCGATATTTATATTATAGCGAGAATTCTCTTTAAGAAGGAACACTAGAAATGTTTTTATAATTTATTTATTTATTACAATTAATTTATTAACTTATTAATATTACAACTGAACTTTAAAAATTTTTGAAGGTGATTCAATTTCCGTATATTAATATTACTATAGCTAAGTTTTAATAAAAACAGCTATAGATATATCGTAAAATTTACAGGATTTGAAAATTAAGACCTTTCAGACCATTACAGTCGTATAATCAGTCTAAACTTTTATACAAAACCTTAATGAGCTTCGAAGAAGTCAATGGACCTGATTTATGCTTAATCTTGCCTTATAATTCTTTAATTTTATTGACGTGTACAGACTACATGCTCAAATTGTTCAAATTTCAGGCGAGCTAGTAAGTTTCGAAACCATATAATAACGAGTTACAATAAATTCTGAAGAGTTATCCCATGCAGAGGAGAAATGCATTGAACATTTAACAATATCATTGTAATTCTAGATGGAAGTTAGGTAACTACATATTGGACATCAGATAATCTAAGTATGATTGATTATTTGATAAATGGAAAATATCCTTTTAGTTTAATGGATGTAGTGAAAAATATACAATAATATAGTTAAATTATTCAATAATGCAAAATATAGAGAAAATAGTTCTCTTTATGTATACATAAAAATATTAAATTAATAGAATCATTTAGATTGTAATAGAATAATAATCAAAGTAATTGATGATTAAGGAATTGTAAGCTTGCTGGTTTAAAGTAAGTCTTGAAATGGCATATTTATCAGAATAAATCAAGTTGATATATTCCTCAGCAACGTTAGAAGACATATTATGATGGTTGAGATGATATATATGTATATAAGGCCTAGATTTATATATGTTTTTAGCAATTTGCGTATATAAAATTAAGTGTTAGATAACTTTAGCATAAAAAAAAAAAAAACTAAAAAACTGAAAAGTTTACAAAAAACTACTAAATAATACAATAAACATTTTTTTATATAGGCTACAGTAACAATTGAGCAAATTTCTATCAATTTCGTTTGTTTGTTGTTGTTTTGAATCCTTTTATTAAATTTAAAACAGGTGCTGCTAAAAAGCCAAGACACCTGTTTAATTGTCTTACATAAAGTCTATATACTATATTATAAAAATAAATAAATTACAAATAATGAATAAAAAAATAGATTACTTGATAATAATAAAATAATAAAATGTTAATTCGTTGTTCCATCCACAGATACTTGAAGACCCACCGTTTTCAGCC
>JAKTSB010000330.1:0-21015 GCA_030579975.1 Blastobotrys buckinghamii (nom. inval.)
CATACAGTTGTCTAATAGAGTTCATCTAGTGGAGTTCACTAGATGATCAATTGTAGTTAATACTAACATAGCTTGTAATAAGAAGTGTTACAACTAATAGGAGTCTCATAGCTTGTATAATTAGATCTTGAAGAATTGAACAGGAAAAACTTGGGAAATAATGACCTACTTTTATACCCAAAATTTTGTAGAGAGATGGTTAGTAGTGATGTCGAGTTATTTCTATTTATTACAACTTGAGAACCAACCATCTATATTAGTGTATTCAAGTGCATATCATGAAATACACTAATTTAAAGTATTAGTGTGTATCACGATCTCTATAGATTGTAGATAAAGTTGTAATAAGGTGCGAGGGCTAGTTTATACTTTGTAGCAATTGCGGCTTGTGGATCTTAATAAGGCTTAAGAGTATTGGCCTTGTCAATGTGGGACGCGGTCGCAAGCGCAGATTTTATTATCCCAAAAATTACAAAGTATTTACGAGGTGTTGCATCTTTTTTAGTCTTTGCAAACTGTTCACTCCAGAAGTTACTATAGTATACTGAGTATACATATATATTAATTTACATCCATATACTGTTTCAGTCGACATTATATTTACTATAGAGAAAATGTCTCAGTTTGTATAGCTTAGTACCTGCAGTTCAGGTATAAAACTAGGACCTTAAAATATGCACTCCATGGACTATAACCATATATATATCCATAGTGTTCCATTGTTTCTAAAACTACAACCATGCATATATGTTGAACTGGTTTGCTGTTGTTATATTTCTTGAAATTCACCTGCTGGTCTATATGGCTCAATATATGACTAATATATGTAGTTTGTCTACAAGTACTTAACATCCGAATGGTTACTCACTCAGCTGAAGGCAGTAAAAGTCGTGCACGAACCAGCACTAAGCTGAGACTTTTTTGGAGCACCCAGTACCATCCATGGTATATATATGGATATAACTATAGTGATTCTTTAGCCTGGTTACTCTATTGGCATCGATAAAAACAATCTGATCAAGTAGTCAATTGAACAAGCAATGAGTGTGATAGCAATTCCGACTACTTCGAAGTTGATAGCTGTGTTTCTACATAAACTAGTATAGTTTTCTTCCAAATTTGAACTATTTAAGTTGTCATTTGGTATAAAAAAAGACGTAAATTTTACCAGTAAAATCTGTTCCTGTAGCCCACCCATTTTTAAGTACTAAGTTCAAATTTATATATATTAGGTTAAATATAAATAATTATAAGAAAAAACAAAAAATTGTAATCGTATGTATTATACATTCATAATTGAGCTCATACATACATGTTGGAACTAAAGTTATGTAGGGTTAGTATCATTATAATTGATATTGCCAGTATTTTAAGGGTATTTATTGTAAACCTTAACTTCAGCTGGATGGCTGAAAGTGCTGCAGTATATAAATAATATTACTCTAACTAATTGCAATTGAAGTTGTGGAGGTTCCTGAAAATGAGCTTGTGAAGATCCCTGTTCTTCAGGGAAATCTACATCCATGCATACGACCGTCATCAGCCATCTTTTACAATTTGAAACTACAAATGATAACTATGAAAGTTTATAATTTTATCTTTGTCGGTTTTTCTCGAGATCTGAAAACTAGAATTTTTTACTCGATATATATATATTAGGACGAGTAGCACTAATAGTTAACTAATTATAATCACTGCAGCGAACCTTTCAACACACTTGTTTGGCAATACTACTAAGCTAATCATTGCTGATTGGTGACAACTCCGTAGCTGCTGTAAAAGAACGAGTGTATTTTAATGTATCAATTAATCGCATTTATGCACTGTATGCTCGCTTCATTCAATAAATGGCACAATCTGCCTTCGGGTAGTAAATCTTCTAAGCTGGTTGCAATGTCTCCACTGCTTTTTATAAACGCTTGAAGGATCTCAACCAGTTCTTACGGTCTAAAGCTAACGAATCAAGCTCCTCCTTAATCTAATTTAAACTAAGCATACCCTCGGTATTTTTATATCTCGACTTTGCGATACAGCATATAAACATAAACTATCTACAAGATATGATATATTCTAGAGACACGGTCAGTCAGCAGCAAGTTTTAAATTACCAGTATACAATTAATTAATAGCAACAACAGCTGCCTAATTATCCGTAATAGACTAAGGGCTTTAGGGCTTCAGCGCATTTGATGGCCATCGCCTTGATCTACAACATCATATGCCAAGAGATCTTTGAAACCGGTCTCAAAGTTTCTCACTCAAGCAGGGGTAAGAGTACAACGGTATCATCTATAGATAAAATTTGAAGCAAATAATTATGATCTTGTCTAGAATTTCTTAACCCATCAGCCTCACTCCATTACACCTGTCAATTGCTTAAGCTACCGACCAACTTTGAGACTACATCATCATGCTCTATTCATAATCAATTATATAATTTCGATTAAATTTTCAAAGGGAAAAACCATTCCTACTAATAATGTTTATATATTAGCGCAATCCTTTGTTCGAAACGAACATATATCATACTATTATTTGAGCTGAACTATTTATGAGGGCATTGACTAGTATTTTATAACACGTTTACTTGTACATGCAACTTTCAAAAAGGAAAATATTTTACAGCTCAATCTTTTGCGAATATATCATATGAAGGTTTCGTTTACTATGTTTTACCTAACATAGATTCGATTGATAGCAAGGGGATCAAATAGGTTGGTCTTCAATTGAAATGTATTAACATCAGTGAAGGAAAAGATTTAAGAGTTGGATTATAAAAATTTAATATAAGCGAATAACTCAAGATTAGAATGAAATAGCGTGATTATAAAAAAAGCTTCTACATAAAAATCAATATATATATATATATATATGCATGATCCAATGAGCTTGGTGTATCTTATAGACTAGCGATCCTTTCATACTATCAAAATAAAGTGTTAACTTATCAGGCCCTTTTCTAATTACAAACTCAATTTACTTTCAGATTGATAGATTATGAGGCCATATTATAACTTAATTAAAGTCGAGACACACAAATATTATCAACCTAACAAGGCACTTATATATAACCATGTTGGAAAAGCTATAGTACCCACAATAGAAGAATTTTACAAGTAAGTAAAATAATTCTGGTTCGGATGTGTCTACTTTGAACTATTCACTTAGTACCTTTTTATTTAAGCTGTCGAAGCTTATTTTGTATAGAAATGTATTCCATGCATGATCAATAATTGTTTTGCCATCCACTATATATATATATAGATACATAAGTAGAGAGTCGCCCTCCGATATCGCATTTCAACTTCCCTCATTAGGCTTACAAATCAAACAGCTCATTAAAATGATCATCACCTATATTTTTGTTTCATATAATTAATTTCATAATTTATAATTAGTAACTTCAAATGAATTCAAAGCAACCGCAATTAATCTTTTTTTAAATTTAACGGATTCATAAAGTATTACCTAGATTGACCAGTCTAAATCGACTAGCACCATAACTGGAGAGTTTTTGTTAAATAAAAATAGAATGAGTAGATAAATGTCAGATCATACTGTATCTATTGTCAGTCTCATATTGGATACTCTTAAAAAAAAAAAAAAAGAAGGCCCTCATATGTATACATTAACAAAATATTCGGATCGAACCTATTAAAATTGGTTTTGCTATTATTATTATTATTTGTTAATTATGAATTACCAAAGCTTAAACTTTGTGCGGCTTATGACTACAAGGCTTATTTGTTCGGATCGCTATTAAATATGTTTTAAACCATTTACAATCTCAACCCCCACGGCACATTGAGCCTCACGCCCTCTACCATGGAGCGGATATCGTTCAGCCGCCAGCTTAAACAATAACCCACCAGGTAAAATTTCGGATTTCTACTTCCTACTTTCGTATCAACTGTGTAGGACTCCGACTAGAACTCCGAGACCCGGTAGACCGATTACCTAAGCTTAACAAAAAATAATACAGAAGGAAAGATTAAATCAAAGACATTTGGAAGCAATGACTATTTTTGCACCAATCTATCCGATGCGAGAAGAAAATTTTGTACTATTATAGAAATATGTTACTGATTTTTTTTTTTTTTTTTTTTTTTTTTAATTTTAGATATATATATAATCTTCATTGTCTTCTTTGAACCTTTTTTAATATTTTTATTTATGAGTCTCATAAAATCTAACTTTTCTCAAAACACCATAACCGATATGGATTAAATTGAGTTGATTTTTGCATTTTAAAACAAGTAAAAAAACAAGATTATAGAACAAAAAATAAATAAAAAGAGATGGAACAAAGTGATTCAACGTTACAATCAACAATAGATCATTATAATCTAAGTAATGAAGAACAAAATTTAGGATTCCATAACCAATCATCAACAGAACCTAGTACGAGCAACATATCAATAAAAGAACATAAAGAACCTCATGAAGATGAAGATCAAACTAATACCAATTATGAAGAGAAAACTGCATCTAATGATCATGATCATGATGATGTTCCAACAGATTTGAAAATTAATGATGATGGGTTAGTAGAATTTTATGATGATGATCCTTCAAAACCAGTTAATTGGCCAATGAAGAAAAAATTAATTCATACCGCATTATATGGTATTGCAACTTTATCAGCACAATATAACAGTTCAGCAATGAGTCCTGTTGTACCGCAATTAATGAAAGATTTGAATGTTTCAAGAACTATTGCAACATTAACAACTAGTGTATATATTTTTGGAGTAGCATTTGGTCCAATGATTTTTGCTCCAATGTCAGAAGTTTATGGTAGAAAAATTGGAGTTTTATTACCATTTGGAATTTCTGGTTTATTAACATTAGGTTCAGCTTCGAGTACCAAGATTAGTGCAGTTTTATGTACTCGTGCAGCTGCTGGATTTTGTGCAAGTGCACCAATTGTTAGTAGTGGTGGGGTTCTGGCAGATATGTTTTTACCAACTGATAGAGGTACATCATTAGTCTTTTATTCATATTTTGTTCTTTGTGGGACAACTTTATCACCATTGATTGGTGCGGCTTTAACGATGCATAGTGAAACACAATGGCAATGGACATGTTGGATGGCAAGTATATTAATTTTATCATGTTTTATTGTTAATTGTTTAGTTTTGGATGAGACTTATGTACCAGTATTATTAGCAAGACGTGCTAAAAGATTAAGATTACATACAGGTAAATGGCATATTCATGCTAAACATGAAGAATGGCAATTAACTTTAAATGAATTTATAACTATTCATTTAGCAAGACCTTTTGCAATGTTAATGACACCAATTGTTTTTTTCATTGCATTATTTGCATCATATGTTTTTGGAGTATTATATTTAGTTGTTACATCGATTGCAGAAAATTTTCAACAACATCGAGGATGGAATTCAACAGTATCAGAATTACCAATGGTTGCATTAGCTTTAGGTGCTATGACAGGTGGTGTATTTAATATTTTGGGTAATAAAAGATATGCAAGATTAGTTGCATTAAACAATGGTAAATCTTTACCAGAAGAAAGATTCCCAGTTATGATGATGGCTGGTTGGTTAATGCCAGTTGGGATTTTTATTTTTGCTTGGACTGCTGATAGTTCTGTTCATTGGTTTGTACCAATTATGGGCATTTTTATTATGGGAATGGGATTTTTAACAATTTTTCAAGGTTGTTTAAATTATTTAGTTGATGCTTTTACAAGATATAGTGCAAGTGCAATTGCTGCCAATACTTTTTCAAGATCAATTTTTGCTGCATCTTTCCCATTATTTGGTCATTATTTATTTGATAATTTAGGTGTTGCATGGGGTGGATCAACTATTGGATTTATTGCATTAGGTATGATTCCAATTCCTTTTGTGTTTTTTTTCTTTGGTAAAAAGATTCGTTCGAAAAATCCTTATGCTGCTTTGGTTACTTAAGATCTATTCAAGTATTGATAAACTTTATTTGCATTTGGTATACTATAGAATAAAGCTGAAGGTTTGAAAGAAAAAACTTTAAAAATTCAAGTGACCTGTCATTATTATTATAAATGTTACACTTGAGCATTTAAGATCAAGCTGAAGCAACGAAACATTTGTGTCTTATTTTAGGAACCTCAAAAATTGCACAGATCACTTATTACACAATTGACCCAACCATTATACTACTATTAATAATTAATCTTTTCGAAACTTTGCATATTAATACTACTACTTATAATCATTGAGCTTATATATACATAACACACTATATATTATTCTAATTTTTATATTACAAAATAAAAAAACTGATGTGTTCAATTTTTAAAGTTTTTTTTTAAAGTACGTACTAAACTAATATAATAACGTTTGTCTTTTTCTACACTTTTCTTCTTCACTTTATCTTGTAATATTTATGAACTAAAAGCTATGAGAGGTTGTTCATTTTTATCATATATTCGTCGTATATTGCGATACTCCTGGCTAAAATTAGTCTTAGCTCTATCAATTTTTACAATAATTTTATTCACTTTAGAAACACATCGTCCAACGAGAGAAAAAATAGTTAATGTGATTTCAGAAACTCCTTATCATTTGAGTTCATTAGGAGATAAAGTTTATGATAAATTTTGGTTAAACAATAATGATAATAAAGATGATATTCAAGATCAGCCTTATTCTAATTATGATGAAAGTGGAGGTAATATTCACAATTCGGAGATTAGCTACAAGTTGAATGACGTTTCGAAAGTTGAGTCTGACAGTCATGGCTCTCAAATCGTTGATATTAGTAATACATCACAAAATAAAAATAATTTGGTTGGTATGGATAGTTCAGCTAATGGTAATCTCGGAGGTAATAGAAACGTTAATGCCTATAAAGGTGCTGATCAGCCGCAGCGAAATTCAGTGAAGCAACCTGTCGATCAGGGGGAAAACAATAATCTTGCGATTCCAAGTAACAACATTGTAACTCCACAAGATGGGTCTAACAAACAAAACCAAAAAGCTGATATATACCCTGTAGCAACTCAGGTTAATAAGAAAATCAATACAAATGCGATTAGTAGTACTCAAAGCAGCAACAGTAAATCTGTAAATGCTCAAAAAATCAACAGCTCAAAAGGTAGTAGTATTCAAAGTACTAATCAAATGGTATCTGGTAATAACAATATGAACAACAATATGAATAATATTCCATTGAATGGGTTTAAGAACTATAATGCAAACAATGCTGAAGGAAGTATGAACAATGCTGAAGGAAGTATGAACAATGTTGAAGGAAGCATGAACAATGCCGAAGGAAGTATGAACAATGTTGAAGGAATTATGAACAATAATAATATTCAGCCAATTCAATCAGGCCAACCATTGAATAATAATAACGATATCAATAAAAAGATTGATGCAAATAATGACATGCCAAAAAACACAAAAACCCCAGAAAAATATGCTGCATCTACCAAAACAACATTAGCTACCACTTTAAAATCTAAAACAAAGTCAAAATCTACAGGATTAATTCTAGACCCTCCACCAAATGAACTTCAACTATCTCATGTTCCACCGCAATTATTAAATAGTCCAGGTGGCAAGCAAATAGTACTACTAACAGGTACAGATCGTGATGATCCAATTACTCAAATGGCATTAGCCAATCGAGCAGAATACGCCGCTAAACATGGATATATATTCCATTTCACAAATTTCTCAAACTATCATTACGATGATGATAGACCAGCTTCATGGAAAAAAATCCCTGCTTTCCGTGAAGCATTAGAAGATAATCCAGAATCAGAATGGTTCTGGTGGTTAGATATTGATGCGATTATCATGCAAGAAACAACACCATTATCTACACATTTATTAAATGATAACGTATTAGTTCAAAGATTAAGTTATAACACTCATGTTAGATACGTTGATCCAATTACAGGTAGAATTAAGAAAATTTCAGATTATTTCGCGCCTAATAAAATCAATGTTGACGATATTGGAATGATTGTATCACAGGATTCAAAAGGTTTAAATGCTGGCTCAATGTTTTTAAAAAGGGGGTATTATACTAATAGTTTATTAGATCATTGGGAAACTTTAGCTGCTAAAAAATATGATTATAATGATCAAGGTGCTTTATGGGCTATTATAAATAAAAATAAGGCACTGTTAAAATATATTGGGATTGTACCACAAAGATTAATTAATGGACATCCTGAAAATTTTGATTCTATTGGTGGATTTAAAGATGGGGATTTCCTGGTTCATTTTGGTAATAATGGTGAAGATTGTGTTCGATCAAAGAGTTGTATGAATAAATGGAACTTGTTCTGGGATAAACGTGTGAGATACTAGGTTTCATTTTTTACATAGTTATAATATATACATATATACGTTGGTTCTATTAAATTGAATGAATAACTTCTTTTCTATTCTATATAGATAGGCTTTTTCTATATATATAATTTCTCACTTTCAAATACATTTATTGAAGATTATTCTTATTTTTATGCTTTAAAACGCAGTTGCAAATCATCTAACTTTTGAGTATAGTAATTTCGTCAATTGACTTCAATTATTATATTTCAGAGGCCAAAAAATATTTATTCTTTATAGCAACTGTGGCACTATAACCATACCCGACATAAAAGCCTAAAACTTTTTCAACTTAAGACTTGAGTAAATTGTTTCACTTAACTAGCTCCCACTTTGGTCCTCAAACATTTTATGCTAATTTGAACCTCAATTTAATCAGCTAAACTGTACCCATTTATACGCGTATAATTATATTTATACGAACTTATAAACTAATTGATTCCAATGTTGAATACATAAACAGATTGCTGTGTATCATTATCGATACTAATACAAGTTGCTGTTCTAAAGTTTCTCACTCGCTTGCAATCATGAGCCTAGTCTATAAAAGATATATTCATGAGCTGCAGATTTAGGTTTCGTGTAGTGATGATTCTTATAACTAGCTATAAAATAACAATATAAAATAATAACCGATCTCAAGCTTATACCAGAAAGATGATAGTATACCAGTATTTTCAAAGAATCTTCTGATGTGCTTGGTATTTATATATTTAGGACATGATTCAGTGCCCTATTCTTAATATTACAATGGCAGATACTAAAATTTGGACTACTGTAGGTTAAAAGTTTCAATTATAAATATTTCTGTGCACCGATAAGGCTGTCATCCTGCAACTGCTATATATATTTTCTTGTTTTTTAGTAAAATTTCCTCCGTTAGCATTGAATACATGATTCTGTAAATTCTAAGATACATTATGTATTCTATGCCATGCTGCAGTGAATACATGCATGCAATGAAGATCAATAACAATGAGAGATGCAATTATTTCCAACATGAGCTGCATGCATCAATAGCTATTATTACCACCTGGCCAATTGTGGTACTTACCTTGATATATAATTAAGTTGTGCTATAGGTCCATATATATACATGGATATTTGGATATATATATATATAGGATTGCTTGATATTATTGAACCCACATCATCTTTTTTACACATTGGTATCTTTCTTATAAGAGCAACTGTGAAGCATTCAGATGTAGGTTACACATATGTAAGTTGAAAAGTATTTTCAAACCGGATGAACGCGAGCTGCGCAATCATAGTAGAAAAATGTACAGAGTCCAACTCACTTGGGATAAAAATTAAAAATGGAGCCTACTAGCTAAGCGACTATTGATAATTCCAATACATATATCCTACTATAAAAGACCTTATTACCTTAAAAGCTATAAATAAATTTAGGGAGTAAAATCTTTCTACATAAGGCTCAATCTTAAATCTAAGCTTGTATATGAGACTAAGAAAAAACAAGAATGCATGCGTGTACCTATCTTAAATTTAAAGAATGGCATTGCTCTCTCAATTGTGGGCTCCTAAAGGTACAACCTCTGATCGCTTTCGCTTAAGTTATAGACCTATAAAAGTAAGTTGTAACAGTTGAGGTTGAAGTCTTAAGAATGTTTTACTAATGTTAGCATATATACATATGGTAATTATGAAGCTTAAGTTTTATAACCTTGAGCTCTGAAAATGTTGTTAAAGGTATGCATCTATGAAATCTTCAACTTTGGTAGATTCTGATCCTCTCATTATAAGCAACCTATAACTCAAATCAGAAATTTAAGTGAAGATCTTCAGCTAGATTTGCTAATTAATTAGTCTTTGAGCCTTCTACCTGTTGAATGGTCCAAAGTGGTATTAGAACACCTGGCATGAATCCATATATGGATTGAAATTTTTAGTTTGATCCAAATTCTTTGAATATTATTACGAGGATCTGCAATCATGCAACCTGTCAATATTTTTATTATTGAACTCTGTCTGTCAGTAACGTTGTCCCCAATTTACCAATCCAAATTATGTTTAGGGAAGAATTGTATAACCTTTTGGGTGTAGCAGCATAACTAGATTGGCCATATTTCGACCGTATATTGGATTCTAGCTCGACCATCATGAACTGAGTAGTTTATTTCGTTGTCGAAGTAGAAAATAGACCTCTAAGCAACTTTTTTGATGTAATTTATTATTATAAGATTCCATTCATTAACAAATTTGTAAGAGGGCCGATTAATTTTGCCTGTTACAGCTTAAATAATTTTTACAACAGCTTAAATAAATCAAGAGTTTAGATAGGCACAGCTTGGGTTTACAACAACTTTAATGCAGAATTTTAGATCAAAACAACATAACAATTGTAACTTAATTAAAATGGCTGGAATAGAAACATAATATAACAATTAACAGAGAATCTAAACAGAAGTGCTTAAATGATATTATAATATTAGCATGTTCAAAATATAGCTGCTTTTGGATTAGTTGTCGCAATATGAGGCTTTTATTTGTATTGCAGAGGTTTTAGGAGCTGTAGAATGAATTATATCCATTGTTTCTTTCTTACAATAGATGAAAATGGGAGTTCTTTTATAATATAGTGCATTCTGTACTATCAATATGACGTTAATTCTTCCTGTTATATACTGCAGGTTCTGAATTGTATTTGTTCTTTTACATTGTTTGAATTGCCGCTACGCATCAGAGTCTGCATTCTCTTCCTAAACACAGTTTGGATTAATTGTAATTGGGCCGTCATGCGGCAACATACCATGGTACCTATAGATATTTGAGTCTTCCAAGTGCATATCAAGTTGCAAACTGGCCAATTTGGGGGTGCATGGATGTATGAAAAATGAAGCACCTTCTTTCAAGCTTAGTGCTATTAATCGGGTAAATTTCAAAGTAGATCTTAGTGACCTAAAAGTGGGGATGCATGGATGCACGTCAACTCAATAATTTATTGATTAATTTTATATCGGATACAGCTGCTATGGTGGTACTGTACGGATAATATATCCATGTATACAATCGATTAAAATAAACTCAAGCTGAGGCTGTCAAACTTGATAATCCATTTTCTTGAAGGATGGTATGCCAATGGCTGCATAAATATTTCCAACTGTTTGGGTCGTTCATTCAGCCGCATGGCACATACTTGGATATAACTCTTTGGCTGGCCACCTATATCTGCACTAAATCCACACTGAGTGTCCAAAGAAACCATTATGGTCCTGGTAGAGGGGGGGGGGGTAATGTTTCTATGCTTAGTCCTATAGAATAATGATTTTTGAAATCTTTCGATCACTAATATCCAAGAGATAATATTTATAATACGAGTGCCAGCATAAGTGGGTATGATGATATATAGTTGAATACTGTTTTTAACAACCACAGCATATCACCCTCGTTCTACTCTATTAAACTGCTTAAAAGTTAGTGTATATCAATTAAACTCTTAAATATCTGAACACACAAGCCCCTATAATACAGAATCAGCTCATCCGCTATAGATATCATGCATATACACATTTATTTTGATCATTGCAGGGTGTACCAGATATGCGAGAATAATATGATTATATTACATGATATTTTGCACACGTCCATATAAGCAAGACCGAGGTTACTTGCACGTACTAGATATTGTATCTGAATCATTTTTAACGTTGTATACCTACTATTAATTAGTATGCTGATCTAATAGATTATTCCAGTTGATAAAACATGAGTATTAACTGGACATGTTACTATATTATGTGTATCTATTTCCAGTAAATCATATGGTTTACCAGATGATTCAATTGCTTCTCTAGCGAGAGCTTTAGTATATATATGTGTGTTATAGTACGTTGAATGCTTATTATTATATGCTCAATTATACTGTCATAAGCTATCTTGAAAAAAAGAAAAGCTAGCATGGCCAGAGCAGATGTATGATAATACGCATATCTTAAATTCACCCATTTAATACAAATGTATATACACATACATGCATTTAAATTATAAAAACTATAGCTTATTTTTGGATACAAAAAAAATACAATTCATTGATGTTGAACCTTCAAGATTTAGGTTTGAAAACAACCCTCAAAGAACCGTATACTTTAATGGTGCTATTAAAGTTTGTCGGCACCATAATTTTAAGCTTATTTTTAAAACTTACAGGATCTATATCACATCTCACAAAAAAAATCGGTATAACCTAAAAATTTCGTTGTAAACAAATTAGGTACATACGACAATGTGACAATTATGTGTTTAATAATACATTGTGAACTCTCTCTTTCTTCTATATAGCCAATGCATGAATTAAAGTCCAGAGTAGCCCAAACATCAGAATAGCTTACTACATTGTTTGATATGCTTGACAAGACTATTTTTGAATGCCTTTCACAGGAAACAAAAAAATCGTATAGATATAAAAAACTTCTAAAGTCCTAATATTGTGGGAAAGTAAAAATAAATCACATTGATCTATTCTAGTATATTGTCCTTTTAATTAATAATATATAAAAGTTTAACTGATCAATTATACCTTACGAACCTAGGATATGCTGTACCGAGTAGATTGAGATTAATTATTAGAGACATTGTTAATGTAACTATAGTATACCGGTATTCCAACAGTGTTGTAACGTTCGGTATCCAAGCTACAGTAATTTTCGGTCCTGCATTATGCCATCAAAGGACATGAAAAAGTGACCAGTTGTAGTAGAACTATTTATAGCTAGCATATATTGCTTCGTGTTCTAGTTTATTGAATGACGTGTCTAAGGTATAAGCTTATACTTTTGTTTAACTGCCCTTATAATAGTTAAGTTATTAATACTGGTTTGGATCAAACATCAGAAGCTCAGATTATTGAACAACTTCAAATTTGGCATATCCGCAATATTTAAAATATCCAAACTCCGTTGACAGATTGTCGACAGAACACCCCCGCTCTAGAAATTGCTAGCGCCCTCAAACTTTTCACACACTGAGTGCATCATGGCAGCAACAGCTTAAGTCAATTAATTAACAAACCTGTTGATCCATGCATCTGTCAAAACATCAATAACAGCCCTATAATTTTTTTGATTCCGTAGATCGAGTGCTTTAAGCATGCTCATCCACTCGCATGATAATGATTCGAATGTAATCTTGGAAAGTTCTCAAAAGCTCAAAAAAATACCGCAACAAATTTAAGCCATCAATAATCCATACACTCCGGACCTGATCGATCCTTAAAACTGTCAGAAATGTTTCCCCCTAGGTTTCACCATAATCTAAGACATGTGGGAGCTATAGTTATAAAGAATCATAAATCCATCTTGAAAGGAGTTTGAACAAATTGGCCAGGCATATAGTAGACTGTGTATAGTGCTCAAGAGGAAGAAACACTAAGGTCTGAGACTTCCATCTTAAGAATTCGTACTATAGACGTCTAATGATTGAATTTTATAAAGTGTTATATATATATATCTATAGTCAACTGGAACCTTGCTACATTTTCATCTATAAGAAATAGAACGAAGCAATTGCTAGTTGTATGTTTTAAAACACAGATGAAGGTTTAGTTGATCTAATTGGTATTAGCCTCAAACTTCGGGGTTTGAATGAACGTGGGATATCAAGAATCAAACAATGGTACACTATAGGATAAACCCAGGTATATTTCGTGAAAATCTATCGATTCTCATTAAGTTACAATGGTTTATCATGGTGAATCAACCGGTTAATACCTAAATCAGACTCTTATCATGATATGTCTAATATTACTGTTAATTATATCAGGATACTTATTGTTAGCTAAATAATATTGACGTATTTTTCTACATATATAGATCTTGGGGATCTACGGTACCCAATTGAGTAAGTCTTCTTGTTGGACTGACTTAGAGATCTTGCATCATAGTCTTATCTCTTCTTGTATATATATAATACAATGTAAAATAAGATAATAATAAAAAAGGTTTATTATATTCATACCTTAAATCCTGAGTGATCTAACTATATATATATCTATAGTGGTATATATTGTATCCTGAAGGATCTTGTTTATCTATATATAATAAAATACTCAAATAAACGGTTTATTCTCGTAGCATGATTTACATTCATATCTATCAGTGGATCGCTGAAGGATAATAAATAATTATTAATTGTTTCTAGTGGAAATAATATCATGTTGAACTGCAGGTGTTTAACTGCAGGTGGTTGGGATTTTGGCGATCTTCAATCTTTTAATTATTGACTTGGCTCGAGACTAAAATACGAGAAAGTTTTTAGTTTTTGATTAATTAATCAGACCAGGTTTCATTGCTCCTTTGACATATGTATGACCAGGTTTTTGATCTAATTATTCTGGTCAATTGAAATCGCAATTAAAATGCAATTTCAATACAATTGTTTTTTGAATTTATAGTAATTAGTTATAATAGTTTTGGATCTGAAACTCATATTGTATTGTGCTGTATCTTACAGGGAACCCATTCTTACGATTTTATTATAGTAACACTTAATACACCTTAGTTTGGAAGCTTTAGTTCCACTTCATGTATATATACACATTGATTCAATTCACAGATATAGGATCTCAAGAAATACATATTGAAACAAGTAACATTATCAATTACGTGCTACATAGTTAAATGCATTAATCATTACGGACTTATAATAAGCCTAAAGGTGCTGTTTATTTATTTGTAAAGTCATCATGCATGGTTTGGGTCAAAGCTTATTCAATGCAACATGTCCATGTGATCGAGACAATTGACTTGACAGAACAATGATTTAAGGATGGTATATATCAGCCCGATCATTGCAATGGCATGACCTAGCTAAATCTTAGTATCCCTAGCAACGGCAACATATTTAAATATTATCACATTGTATAAAATAATAATATTATTATTCGTATATCTCGATCTAAGCGAAAATAATTTGTTTAAAGAAAAAATCACCAATTTAATTATGCATGTCCCCAACTTGAGCAGAGTTCTTGGAATTTAAAGTGGTTTCTCAGTAATTTGAGATAATTCATCAAAAATATATCTTCTATTAAGTTAAATTTCCATATTTGCTTGTAGTTTTATGACATGACTGTTATTAATAATATCTAAGATTGGTCTTGTGATAGAATATTGCAATAACTAAAGCTATATACGCCAATATATACCCGATATTAAACAAGCTCTTGCAATGGTCAAGTTTAAATCGTGATCGATCAACATACCGGTCTCGAGATCCCAATAACTATTGAGACAAAATACTATTGGACTTTTACTCATTGGGTTTATATCGAATTTCGTTCGAACCTTTATAAGTAAAAGTTTTGTAATTCTATTCCCAATTGTGATATCGTACCAACTCAGAAAAACTATTTTTTTACAAAACACATTTCTTATAACATAAAGGTATATAGAACTGCTACAAACCCTTAATTGAAATTTAGTTAGCTTATCATATAGTCAAAGAATTTTTGGATCTAAACAAGGCATCTTGCATTCCTGGAATTACAATCCTATACGGCCCCACCAACAAATCTATTATTATATCATAAGCAAATCCTAAATGTAGATATTTGATAACCATCATAATAAACTACAAAAAAAACTTATTAATCAGGCCAATGTCACGTTGCTTAAGTATGATGAATTAGTAAACGCATATGATTTTGCGTGTCTGCCATAGTGCGTTTTATCAACCTAAACTCATCTCCGATCAACTCATTAAATTTAAGTTATATCTCCGACTATTGTTTTAACTTAATTACCGCAATAACAATTGGTAAGTGCCACCTGCAAGTCACCAATCAATAAAACCCTGCCATCCATGGTGATAATGATATATATATTAAATTTCCCACCTATATATCCATATATATAGCTACCTTCTGATTAATATTATGCATCATTCCCCTTAAAACAAACACGTACCTAGGAGAAATCGGATTGAAACACCTTACACTAAGAAATTTACTGCAGGTTTATTATTAAAGCATCGAGTACCGTATTTATAAATATATATATATATTGAATATATATATACACTGGATGCTAATAATAATAAAACTTTAACAAAACGCGTCCATTTGAAAGCTAAATTATATATTTTGTCAAAGCAAAAACAAATAGAATTGAATTGTGACGCATTTAACCGATCTATCAAGTCAGAATCAAAATCAAAAGGATGTTAAGTGATCAACAGCGCGGCGCGCATCGAGAAGGTTGAAAAAAAAAGTCTTGCGCGCTCAACTAATAGCAGACTAAATCAAATGTGTAATTGTATTTTGCTGCTTATAATAATGCTTGAGTCGTGAATAATTCTTGATGGGCGCAGGTTTATGTTCCAAAAACATTATGGACCAGCCATTTTGTTTTCACAATATAATTTGAAATCACATTAAAACTTAACCATGCATTTGGCAGTTCATATATATATATAGTTACATAGCTCTATATATAGATATATTTAGAAGCAATGATACGTACAAGTTGTACTGTCCATTTCAAAGCTGCCGCCGTCGGGTAGATTGTCACTTGTTACAATGAGCGGTGGTATGATTGTGGTAGCTTCACTCAATTGTACAATGGCTTAAGGATAGTGCAATTATCATTGAATTTCAAAAGATAAAGATTGAAGATCGAGCGCTCTTGCGTATATCCTGACTTATTATGGCCTTCAATTTAAATATCGGTCCAAAGACAGTCATGCGTAAGAACCGATCAAGACTAAGCGTTGTGTGGATATCTGAAAGATAAAAAAAAAATCACACTGCAGCCATGGTAGCTAAATAGGCATGTATACATACATCCATATTTATGTATTCATGAATATTAGGACGACTTAGCATGAAATTTCATAAATTAATTAATCTCCCAATATTTTCAATTGTTAAATTTGCTCGAAGATATCAAGCTTGGTCGAGTATAATATAGGTGACGGATCCGGATGTCCAAGTTTGAAATTCAATTGAAACTTCTCAAACTTTAATGATAGCACTTGACCCGGATAACCCAAAAAAAAAAAAAAAAAAATTCCAGTCAATTTATTTATATTATTATTGGCATACACGTCGCTGGTCTCGTATCTTATCGTTACGGGCTTTTAAACAATCGTAAAAATATTATAATTATAGTTATAGTTACGAAATATACCGCTTTGATTCGAGCAAAACCTTTTATTATTAAAGCACAATAGAAATGACTAAACTCAGTTTTGTTCATTAAAATTGTATAAAATAATAGGCTCTCGATGATGTATACTATATATGTATATATGGAGTTCATGTCGAAAACTAATGTTCCGATGCTTAGGTTGAATCATCATGACCGCATGATAACAGGGAGGGTGCTGTTTGAGGGCTTAGGCATGCTAGGAGAATATTACAATTGACGGCCAGAAACAATCCGTATGCCAAAAGTGTAAGCGAAATGCTGTGCTATGTATATATTGCTTAATGCATATTGTTATCGTCGATACCTGGTAAAGGGATTCTACACAGTCAATTTTTTAATTGAACAAACCAGATCATCTGATGACTGGACTCATCAAAGTTTTCTACTAATAGTAATTACATGTTAGGTCGGATGTTGGAAAATATATATATGGATTTAAAGAAGTGAGGTAGGACACTTTTCAACGTACCCATATATAATGTCCTGTGTCAGCAGTCTTTTTAAACATTCTATCCGGATATCTACAAAAAGTTAACTCATTGCGGCCGGCCTAAGTTCTGTCATGAAGCGTCGTTCAAGATATCCATGCATTGCAATGTGTATTGAGAAACACCATGAAACATTGTAGGGCCCAGCCACCTAAATTTCCTGCATCCTTCTGAGTCAGTAATACTTTAAGCTTACCATAGGATATAAGTTTGAGAAAAAAAAAAAAAAAACAGACAGTAACTTGAGGCTATTAATAGTTTCTAGTGCTACTATACTATATGTATATTAGCCAATTTCAAGCCTAATTAAGCGACGTGTGTAGCCCTGGCCATATTACAATTGCTTTGAAAACCCATCAAATTAAAATAATTTTGTTCCATTCATAAAACGAAAACAAGATTAAGGTGGGAGGCTTTAGAAGCACGAGTGAACACATGTAACATGTAACTACCCGAGAATAAAATATATGCTCAGATAAGTTTTGATTAAAAAATATTATGATTGGATTAAAATCATGCATCCATCGATCTTCTTATAGTAATTATAAGTACAAATGCGTTGCCCAAGGAAAAAATACCTCTTCAATCTTTGAATTGAGTTACGATTATAATTAAGAACAATTAAAAAAAATATGTCTCTTAACGGAGGTAAACGTACAAGATTTTTAACAATTAATTGAGAACATTACTATAGATATAATATGTAGTTTGAGCAATGAATTACAGCTCGGTGTATACTATAGCTATATATATAGGGAAGAATTTAAAAGAACTATATGCATGAGTCTGTGTAATGACGGTATCGGATTGTCCGTGATTATATATATAGCCCTTTAGAATCATAATGATCTGATAAGATCGAGTGTCGTGGTTTTTAACTATAGTATACTGTATATATATATAGATTTCTATAGTTTGTGCTTTGAATTATCTTGTTAGAAGCTGCTAACTATCCTTTAATATAGTGCCAAAAGACCACATTTTGAGGTACGCTTTTAAATCCAAAGAACACAGGCTAGTTATACTGTATAACAATCGATTAAAATAAGTGCTGTAAAATCCTGTATCTTTTAACTTAATTGCCAACAACAGTTTAAGATCATATATTTATCTATATATAGTGAGCTGCCATGCATGGCAGATAGAAAAATAAAGTGTAAAGAAACAGGCTATAATATATACGGTTTTGTGATAATATTTTCTTTTGAAAGGTGCTTTGACTGAAAAAGTTTCTTGTTGGTTCCTTGTAATTCGATCTTTCTTATTCGATCCATCAATGTTGAGTAAATATTTATATATAAATTTCCGGATATCTTAACACCATTCTACTACAAAAGTTAATTACATTGCTATGGTATAAATTTCAAATGGTGTAAGTGCAAATATCTCAATGTACAATGTATCTTGATTTTTGAATAGGCCAATTATTATATACGTACGTACCTGAGAGATAACTGAGCTGTACTTATGTTTCTGAGCAATGGCAATTTAAAACTTTCATAAAAATTAAAATCTGGTTGAATATGTAATATGGAAATTTATAATGCTATAACACGAATAAAGCCTTAGGCCCGTTGACACTATTATAATTAATACATCCGACATTTTAAGATCTGAGATCTCGAGATTTTACAGATCTAAGATCTCCTCATTGCAATTCGGAACCATAATACAGGTAACCTCTATCACATCATAACAAATTAATTGAGATCCTTAACTAAAGCATTACCAAGGTTCTGTTTTTTCAGGAGTAGGCAGTTCCAATATACTGGTACACGTCAACATATGCATATGACCACCTATTTTATAGAGACTATTGAAAAACTTTCAACTTACTATACATTGTATATATCTATAGTAATCGAATGAAAGAATGAAATAAGAATGAAAACAGAATGGTTATAGTGTCGCAGCACCATCGCCGATTTTTTGAACCACCTCAGCGAATCTTTTTTGCAAGCTGCAACTTTAAAGTGCTAGAATAATAATTTTTAATGAAATTCTAAGACTGAAGTGACGCAGATCTATAGAAAAAAAAACACATTTACTTTTTGTACAGGGCTAAACCTTCATATATAGAGCGAGATATCCCGCGCGCGTTTGTTGGTGCACTTTGAAATGTTTTTGGTGCAAAATTTACAAGACATGAACTGAAACTTTTGAAGCAAAAGTAAAGACAATAACAAACAACACCAAAAAATTTTAAGAAAAAAAGAACAACAGTCTGACACTGATCCCGCACCCGCAGCCAGCCTCAAGACGTCTATTTAAATAAAATAAGGTGCAAAAGAGGGCAAAAAAAGAAAACAAATACTCAAAACATACATGTGCAAAAAGAAGAGCCAATAACTTTAGCTGCTTTAAAAAGCTGTCAATCTATTATGTTATTCTACAAGTAAGTACAATTTACACTATAGTCATATATAGCGAAGATATCCAGTTTTGCACGAAATGTACCAAGTATACTATAGGTACCTTTCTGCTTCTAATTAAAAAGTGCCAAAGCCCTAATAGGAACCATTGGTAAATTTTAGGCTAGTTTAGTGGTTCAGAAATATTTTTTGTAGTACTTTTCAAAACTAATTAAGCTTTAATAAGTGAAGTGAACTATAGGTTCTTTCTTTTTCCTTTATTCACAATGAACTTTTTGCTTGTATGAATATAACGAGAGTTTTTTTTGGGGGGTTAAGAACAGTTTCCTGTCAAAATAGAAATAGAACTAAAAGTTTTCCCTTTAATACCACAAATCAGGCCCATAAATGATCGCGATTTATACTGCTAAAAACAGAAAAGAAAAGAAAAGTACCATAGAAACAATTTCTTACTTATAATTATCTTTCAAGAACTTAATGTAGTCTCAAGGGACACATTTTGCTGGACATAAAAGCAAAGCTTAAGCCACCTCAAAGTCAGCATAACCTAGGCTAGCTGCAGCCATGGGCAGTCTTGAATTCTTTTTTTTTTTTTTTTTTTTTTTTTTTTTTTTTTTTTTTTTTTTTTTTTTTTTTT
>JAKTSB010000331.1:0-20874 GCA_030579975.1 Blastobotrys buckinghamii (nom. inval.)
CAATCTGTATACATTGTCATACTAAAGTCATCACTGCAGCAATAATTTCTCAAGTGATTCAATAATATCCGGATATCATATTTTATCTTTTAAATTGATGAACCGATGTCACATCCATACAGTTGGTTTCAAGCATCGGAGAGAGATAAAATATCAGCTCTAGCTAGTTGCATGTATACATACATATAAATACATGCATCTGAAAATTTTAAATCTCATTCTAGATAAAAACTTTCAAAGAACTTTACTAACACCCTTGAACTAGTATTTCAACATCATAATACCACACACACATCTCCAGAACACTGTTATCACATGGTAGCCTATAACTGTATCGGTGTGATAGAAATTTTCAAAAAACATTTTATTAAACTGTATTATAAAGATACTTTTAACTTAATAACCATCCCTCAGAACCAAACCTCACCTTCACAAGTAGAATAAATTATTATTAAATTTATTAGTAGAAACTTCATACTGATGATATATCATTTCCTTTTTTAATTAAAATTGATTGTCATGATTTATTTCATTACTTTAGATTTTAGTACCTGAACAGGATTTAGTACCACATTGGCATTTTCCTTCAGCACAAGAACATGATTTGCAGTTACAGTTGGTACAAGCACAAGATGGCATTTTTATTTTATCGTTGGTTATAAATCGTGGAAATAATGGAGAAACAGATTGCAACAAAATAGCAAGAAATTACTGAGAGTTCTTAGTATGGAAAATTAAAGGGAATGATTGGGTATTTATAACAAATGGAATGATCTACCCCCACTTCGCATCAATGAATGTAATGTTTTCAAATTGGACGGTAGCTAGACTTTTTGACTCATATTTTACATTGGCGATTTATAATCGATAACTACGCCATCTCAAGGGCTTATCATATCCTTAAGACTGAAAAATTTCATCATCTTTCATCAATTCATGCATCTGATGCTTCCTATAGTTATTGATATGTTATTGGCCTTAGGGATGACATGAAGAATTAATCTGGGAAACTTTTACCGATAAGCTTAAGAACTTAAAAAGAGAAACTTTATCCCTTTTACTATAGCTAAAGCCTTCTAATTAAGCTCGTTCAAGCTCGGTGAAAAAGCGGGGAACAAGCTCCATTGCAACAACAATTGAAGTTTCCATCATTTTTTTATCTTTCCAATTAATGCATTTTGATTAAGAGGGCTAGCTTGAACCTTAATTAGAAAAGATAGGCCGATCCGATCGATTTATTTTCATGAGCCGCACTGTCTGAGGAGGTTGGGTATTATAAACAAAGTACCATCTATCATGAACAATTACAGGGAAGTAAGGCTGAAATTCGAACAAGTAAGATATACATTGATTGAGAGTACCTATAGCTATTAGTAAGTATGTAGAAATACAAGTTAAATTTAAATGTATAAAAACAACCGGACATGCTGGATTACCATAGATTTAACTGTTCGAGGAGATATTCTACGCATAATACAGCTTCAAATATATGAAGCAGATTATTTTGACTTATAACAGATTTTTCAGTTTCATAGCTTTTATGTATTCAGAAAGCTACAATATTAAATAAGTTAAAACTAATAAATATAAATAATCACCTCCTACTTACCAATTCCTCGCTTAGTAATCACCTTTCTCAACTAGTTAAGAGGTTGCATTAACTTTACGTTTCTTGAACAAACTCTTCTTTTTTCCCAATGCAATGTTTCTATCCTTCAATTCATTATCACTATCCAAATCAATTTCAGGTTTATAAACTTTAGTCCCCGAATCATCTTTATTATCTTTGACACTCATCATCAAATAATCCTCTTCACCTTCTTTAACACCACCATCACACCCATCATTCTCATCAGTCTCATCAAACCCTCTTTTCTTCTCATTAGGAGGTGATAATGGTGCATTATTACTCACAACCGTCCATACACCTGGAATCACGTTATAATTACTATACTGATACTCTGACCCTTCCTTTATCATATTCTCATCATCTTCACTAGGTGATTGCAATTCCACCTTATTTTTATTAATATTAGTATTGATGCTAGATTTTCTATTATTATGCAAGTTATTATTGTTAGTATCTTTTAAATTAATGTTTGTTGTATTGGCTGGAGCAAGTCCCATTTTTTGTAATGCTTTATATTCATTTTGTGTTTGACGGTTCATTTCTTTTTTCATATGTTGAATCGAGCTTATTTGTCGCTCAATATTCTGTCGATGCCTAGGCGAAGACTCATGTTGTGCTCTACCTGCTTTACTATCCAAAACAAACTATTCATATCGTTAGCCTTTATTCTTTTATTAAATTTTCTTTTGGTGTTTAATTCCAAAATAGGTTGTTACTTACGGTTTTACAAAGATCGCACCAAAATTTCGACATTGTAAAATTATTCTTCGTCTTTGATCTATCTAACCACTTGTACTAGTGTATGTGTTAGTGGCGAAAATTTAAATACCTTAATTTTTGAATGATCTGAAGTTAATGAAAAGGTAGTAGAAGGAAAATGGCTTTGATCGGGGGGTTTTTTTTAGGGTGAAGTTAAAACTTTTTTTTCTTTGGTCAAGCGGTGATAAGGGCTTGAGTTGGGATCAGCTATAACCGTACCAGTTTTTGATGTTTCTACTTTATCGAAATTTTTCGAAGGCTGGCTTAACAGAAAAATAAAAATTATCGCCTGGGTGAATTTTTATTGTCTCAGGTTTTGAAATTTATCACCGTTAGCATCCATACATTTGAACAAACAATTTATCGCATTCGAATTCTTCACTAATTTGTAGCTACTGGAATTTATCAAGAAATTGATTTTTTGTTCAAGCTGCTTTTTAATGTATAATATCGAAGTTTAACTGGATAGGCTAGTGTTTGAAAATGTCATATCATGAAAGAATGAGTGAGCGGGATAGATACAAGGATAAAGAATTTAGAGATGGTAGTGAAACAAGTAAACGCCACCACCATCATCATCATCGAAGTGAAAGAAGCGATCGTGAAAGAAGTCATAGGGGTAGTAGTTATAAAGATGGAGAACGAAAGGATAAGTATGAAGAAGATAGAGATAGAAGGAGTAGAAGAGATAGCTCGAGAAAGAGAAGAAGTAGAAGAGATGGCGATGAAAGAAAGTCGAGTAGAAGAGATAGGTCAAAAGATGATAGTGAATTAAGGTCAAATAAATTGCATAGAGATACAAGTGATTATGAAAGACGTCAAAGGGATAGGTCGAAGGATAAAGAGAATAGAAGGGGTAGATCAAAAGAAAGAGAAAGAAGACATCACAAGGATCGAAGTGATAGAGATAGATATCATTCACATAGAAGCTCAAGGCATAAAAGCAGTCGGTCAACTAGAGATAAATCACCATCAACTTCTGAATCAAAACCGTCAAATTACGAAATTATAGATGAAGATAGTAATGGTAAATGGGTGATCTACCATAGCGATGAAGAACCTACTACTACAACTACAATTCCACCTAGTGCTGCCACGACAGATCCAAAATCAGAAGAAGATCAAGTAACAAAAATGAATCGAATCAAAGCTGAGATGTACAAAGCAGAGTTAAAAGGCCAAACTACGAAACTGCAAGACCTAAAAGATCAATATAAAAGCCTCACTTCATATTCTAATACCACTAATATTAAAGTTATTGATCAAAGATTTTTGCCAAAATCTAATAATAAAGATGATACAATTCAAGACATGTTAAAACAAGAATTAGAATCAAAATCTGATAATCAGCTAAACAAAACTTTAGCCAAACAAATCTTAAAAGATGGGACATTTTCAACTGATACAGATTATCAAGATGATATAGCTAACAAACTTGGTAAAATTACACAAGATTCTGATACAACTATAAAATCAAGAGCAATTTCAAAAACCAAACATTTATATGATATAATTGATAATTGTTGGTTGTGTATCGATGAATCAAAACAACCAAAATGTACAATCTTATCACAAGCTACTCGAACTTATTTAGCATTACCACCTCAGCCAGAACTTGTTAAGGGTACTTGTGTAATTATCCCATCTGAACATTACAACAATACATTAGAATGTGATGAAATAGAATGGCAAGAAATTCGAAATTTTATGAAATGTTTGATACAAATGTGGAGTGCCCATAATCAAAGCGTATTGTTTTATGAATCTGCTGTTAATAAATCACCCAAAAAACATGGGTGTATTTTTGCAGTACCTATGAATCATGATCATTTAGATAATGCTAGAGGGTTTTTCAAAGGAGCATTTTTGGAGCAAAGTGGGGAATGGAGTACAAATAAAGTATTGATTGATACAGAAAGCAAAGGAAAATATGGATTTCAAAAATCAATGGTTAAAGAATCACCATTTTTTCATATTTGGTTTGATAATGTTGATGGTGGATTAGGACATTATGTGGATTCAGATAATTGGCCAAGGGGGGATCAATTTGCCAGACAAGTTATTGGAGGGTTAATGGACCTTGATTTGGCTACAATAAGAAAGACTGGAGATTGGATTAATGATATTAACTCACTTCAGGCTAAGTATTTTAAAAGCATCTGGGGAACCTACGACTGGACAAAAAATATACAAGTAGAATAAAAAAAAAAGGGAAGCTTTTCATTAAATAATTATAAATAAAACATTTTTTCTGTTTTCTATGCACATTAGTCTGATTTTAATTTTGATTTTGATTTTTTTCTTCTAATACTATTATTGATCTTTTAATTTAAATAATGCTTCAAAAGTATCTTTAACAGTAACATTAAAAGGTGTATATTCCATATCTAATAACTCATCAGAATCACTTGTATCAAATCCACATTGTTGATCCAATAAATTATCAATAAATTCATTATCAATATCACCCAAAGTTGGTATTCTTTTTATCAAATCAAAGTTTAATTCTTGTTTAGCCAAATATAATAATTGTTCTTTAACAACATTACTTGAACAAATAAATAATCGATTAGTTTGAGGTTGTAATTGAATTGATTTAACATGAGCCATTGCAGCATCTCTAACATCAATAACAAATGGTAAAGGTAAATCCTTTGAATTTTCAAATTTTTTATTATTAGAATCCAACATTTCATAAACAAAATTATTAACAAAATTTGTTAAATACTGTGGATCCGTTTTACAATTTAAACTAGAATCATATTCAAATTGATGAATTGGTGGCCCCATTACTAATGGTAATTCAATAGTTGTCAAACTAAACTGTGGTGGAGGGAAATTATAAGAATATTCTTTCCAACAGGTTGTTTCTGAAAAAGTTTTGATTCCCAAAAAATTATTCCATGAATCATTACAACTTTGATCTTTTGTGATCTTATTAACATCTCTACTAGAATAAACTTTATTATGATCATCAAATCTTGGTGGGTCATTAATCATTGCTGCAAAACTTGAACTAATAACCAATGATAGCACTGAATCTCCATAATTATCAATTGCTTTTAATAAGTTTTTCATTACTTTATTAGCAAATTCTATATCTTTTTCGTAATCTCCTGTTGATTTTGGTGTAGGTGAACAACAAATAACATGATCAATATCTGGATTATATTTCATAATTCGAGTTATTGAATTCTCAAGTGTTAAATCTTCTATATATACAAATGCTAAATTTGATTCTCTTGGATATCTTGACTGAATAAATGATGTTTGTTCTATTGAATCGGCCGACGCAATAACTTTATATTTTTGCTTTAATAAAATATCAACTACATGACTTCCAACAAAACTCGTCGCCCCTAATACTAATACTTTCTGTCGTGAATCCATATTGTTAGATTAATAGACGGAAAAAAAAAATTGTTGATAATAAATAATAATAATGAATGAAAAAAGGAAGATTTTGAGGGGATTTTAAAGTATTTATACTTGTAATTAAAAAAAAAAAAAAAGTGTGCCTTGAATGTCTATCAATCTTTACTGTTTGTTTTTCTTTAATACTGAGTGTGTGTTTAGGGAGAATAAAAAAATAAAATAATGGTAGTATGCTTTGAATTTTTAAACCTGACAAACCTCCGAAACGTAATTTACTGTTAAATAATAGAAGATGATAAAGCGTGGAAATAATATGGATAATAATAAAAAAAGAAACCCTTCTATGATATGTCACTACTGCTTAAAAAGAAAATAAAAAAAGGTTTTTTAGATTGTTAAAATTGTGCGACGTTTAAAAATAACTCCTGGCGCAGTGTTCCATAAAATATATCCAATCAACAAAAAAAAAAATTAAAAAGGCTGTTAAAAAAAAATTATTTGGAGCTTTATGCGGGACACAAGTCAATCTGCAAAGCTTCTTTAAACTGTACTGCAGTGTAGATAAATGCGCTTGAAAAAAATTTAATACTATAACTGTTAAAAAAATAAATTATAATGCTGTTAAAATTGTGCCGATTTTTGATTGTTTGTCACAGTCTTTTAGAGCTGTTGCAAAAATGTTGATTAGAAACGTTTCTTTTTGATGATGACAATCAACAGTGTGGATAGGATGGATATCGAACGATCAACAAATTATTACTTATAGTGATTGCAATGCGATTCGAGCCAGTTGAAGGACGGATACAATAGTCGACAAGAAAAAATCAATTGTAATGAAGCTGATATGAATAATACTTTAGTTGTAGCTTTATCAAAGTATCAGCATTCAAATGTAAACTATAATGATAATTCTAGTAATGATACGTTGATTATGCTGAGTATTTGAAGAATTATGATTTTGGTATCAATATATTAAAATTTGAAAAAAAAAAAATAAAAGTTGGGTATATTATGTCGTCTAGTGATTGTAATGTGGAGAAACTAAACAGTGAATATAAGTTGTTTGTTTTTTCCTAGGTTCGAGTTCAACGGTTTGATAATCTAATAACCCGTTGTTCTATAATGTTGTTTAATTAAGTATCTGGTGTGTTGGTAAAGGAATCAATTTAAAGCCGTTGAAAGTTAAATCCAGTACTGTGGTTATTACGTAAAAAATGGATGAGGAAAAATAGTCAATAAACACAAAAGAAAAAAAAAATTGGGGAAATTTGAACTCTTTTATATTAATTAATGATTAAGCGCTCAAAAAAGGGTTTGTCTTGTTCGAATGAGTTATATTTATAGAAATTTTAAGGTTCAATAAAATAAAAATCAAACGTTAGACATTTTTCACTCCTGTTTGGTACGTGTACACTACGATAGAGGAGTTCGTTTGGTACTTTATAATCAGGTCACAGTATACCAATAATATTCTATGTGCAATAGATGGCATTCCAATCATGCTTTCTGCATAGAATCCGAGTTAATTCTAGAAGTTATTTGAGTCTAAGTATAATTTGGCCTTTATGAAAAGATTGCATTTCCTTATAATAATAACATGATACGTAATCTACTTTCAACTTCGAAAAACCGTATGATTAATTCGACATCGTTGTTTTTCTTCTCCGATTGATAACACCGTTCAGATTGGCTCATGGTGTTCCAAATAAATTTGATAAGGCTAGGATTTTAGACAATTCTTAGTCAATGTGAAACCTTCCTTGCTTGCACAAGCTCTTAGGGGATTTTTTTCTATTGTTTTAATAATGCTTGAATGAGCCACTGTATATATAGTATAATGCTTTTGTCGGATATAATTATTGCTCATGATAATAGCTAGGATACTACATCCAGTAGTAGTATAATATACATGATATGATGGATAAATAAGAGTTGAGGCTTTAGTTATAATATACTCGAGACAGATTTTAACGCAGGTTGAAGAACTCAAACTTACGGCTGCAGAGTGTAGTGTTTGACCCTCATATGCAGGATATCTTTAATGAGTTTAAATTTACCGATGTATATGGATGATACAACACATATTAATCAAAAATCACATCAATCAATCAAAATTCAGCTATGAAGGTACTATGAACATATATAATTCAATAAATTCAATTACTAAGTTAAAACTACTGATCCAACAATATGCATACATTGGCATATAGGATACTATATTTACACTATGGATATGGCCAGGTTATGTCGTTAATAGTAACATTTTAGTATGCGTTGATTACTATTATTTCCATAAAAAAAAAATGTGCCATCTTATCTTTCTTATAAATATTTTAAACTCATAGTTATGCGTGGCTAAACTCGGCCAATGCGATCCAAAAAATAACCTACCGAACTTAAAGGTAAGCCTAGGGGGTTGAAGCAACTGGGCTAGCTGCACACTAACAAAAGTATATGGATACAACGAAATATAGGGTTATATATATATATATATATCTAGTACACTATATGGCGATAAGTTTTAATTAAAAAAACAACGATAGTGCATCATTGTACCGTTCGATAAACAAATAATTGGCCTAGCTAGATAGCCAGTAGTAGTTTACCTCAAAATCATAGAAATCTGAGGATGAAATTAAAAGAACCTATCAATAATTAAGATAATTGTGAGGGTGATGCCGTCAGTACTGTCTTATATGGTATTATTTCTAACAACTTTTAGTACCGACCATTTATAATTGCATCGTTTATTGTTAGGCCAAATTTATGTAACTGTAAAGGCTTTGGTAGTAATTAACCTTGTGTCCCTAAGCGGGATGTAAAGGTTATTTGACCTGCTATAGATATATATTTTATCCCACCCAATGAAACTACCATCCATTACTTATTCAATATTTTGTAACGATGCCTTTTTTTACAAATTTCGGGTGCAATTTGAAAACCCTTGGACTTCCCCCTCGGACTTATTTCTCACGAGATCACAATATATATTCTGGATACGCTGTTATCAACAAAAAAACGGCCTGAGTTAATACAATCATTACAATACTTATATCATCCGGCATATAAAGACATCATTTTAACTCTAGCGATTTTAACTATCAGTTCGATATCATATGTATGACTTGTATGACTTGTGTGATTATCTGCTCCTCAAAGATTCTGTAAATTTAATGCGATGGATGGGCATTATGATACCCGGTTGATATCCGAATATTATATGTTGACTGTGTTGATAGTTGTGATGGCTATAACTCGCTTCCAGATGTGTATAACATTTAAATGATCCGCCCCTAAAGGACCTCTGTCAGTTTAAAGGTACGGCTATCTGTATATATACGAGAGCGCTTTAGACCACTTGGATATGGATGTTTATTGATTGATCTAGAGCAGGGATCGATATAGAGATTTAAAAGCCTAAGCCTCAAATGCATTTTATAATCTGATCATTCGAAGCTCATAATAGTATGATGATAATATACCGAAAGTGAACTAGCTAGATTCTCAACAATAGAGTATAGCTATCTTTTTGATTTATTTGTAGACCTGATTTGCTTATCTGAGAGAATCCTTGAAATAATAATCAGTACTCAAAGGCTATTCTATTCAAGGTCGGAGAATCATAGTGTGTTATCTCTACAAGAAGTTACTAGTTATTCAATCATATACCACGCAAGCTTTATTACAATCAGTAATAGCCTAGATTATCTGTATAGTATTTGATTGCATCATTGATGATAGTTAACGTATCCAGACTTATAAGTCGAGACATACTTGCCCCCTGGATGAAGTATTTATGATTGTTTGCAGTTACCAACTACAAACGATCTGGATATAATACAAGTATTATAAGTATGCAATATTTTTCTACTGCATGTATACGGATATAATGAAGGGTTGGATACAACCAAAAAATAAGCAGTTTTTTTATCACCTGTATATGATTATATACATAGATACACCCAATTCATCAAGACTGGTTTTTTAAGAGGATCCGTTAATACCGTAAACGTTAATGCTGATCATCGCCAATCCTGTTTAGATTTTGGTTCCTACTTAATAATTCCAAGTTCGACCTGTTTCAACTTGAGTAATAATAATGTAACTCTCTTGAAAAGGGCTTGTATCCGGATCGCAAGTTACGACGGGATGTTTGATAATTCGTCAATACTATCCATAGTATACCTCGCTGAAATGTTCATTATTATAAATGGTCACCAGTTCAGGTATATAAGACACTTTACTGTAATAAATAAATTATGCAGGGTACAGTACCAATGTTCCTCGAAGTACTTTATTTAATTATTGAAATATTTTATTACCCCATTGCAAGCTTTTTTTAGCTGTTGGCTTAAGCAACTAATAACTTTGTACTTATTACTTATGATAGTTTTAAATTTATTTTTCTGCATCAAAGATTTAGACCTATAAAAATCTCTGGGATTACTAGAAATAACTGAAAAAAAGATAGATTACAAGTTTACTAATAAGCTTGTGGTTGGGATATTAAACCTAGATAATAAGCATAGTTAGCAGATGAACTAATTAACAAATGAATCAATACGATCTTAAGTCACAAAACTGGTTTATGTTGTCGCGAAGAGTTGTATTTATGGTTGCCAAGGGTATTCTAAATATTTGTAACTTTAGATTAGCAGGTATTAATCTGAGAAATGGATAACTATATATATATATATGTCCAATGTGGATATATAGACCATGTGCACTCAGCTACAGAGCGGATAAAATTGATCAATTTCCATATTCGAAGATCTGAACAAATATTTTGTCGTTATCAAACGGTGTATTTTGACATAAGAGCTTGAAAGGAATCCCAATCGAAATCGAAATTTTTGATTCTGCAGTCAATCGATCGATCGAGATTGATATTTTGTTGTGCACCGCGTTGGTTGCCGCAGCTTTAATATGTTACTATGGCATTAATTTAATAATTTTGTTCTCTATATTATAACCAAAAATGGCTGCAGATGAGACTAGATTCAAAACTTTACAACTTAAAAATAATAATGTAATTGCATGAATTGACTTTATATATCACATAATTAACCTTTAATAGCAGAATGTAGCATTCATATATACTATAGCTATATATATATGTAGTCACACGAATTTGAATATATCGAACTCTTTTGAAGCACGCAGCGCTGCAGTTTTATATCTATCTGTTCTCAAACTACCCATTAAAGGTATATGGTATGAAAAAATCTTCACAATATAGCTTCAATTCCGGTATATTCTTATTAACATAACTGAGAATACTGAAAACCGGAGAATATGGATGATTATCAATAAAATATTTTTGTTGAAATTTTAAAACCATTCGTTTTTAGAAAATCTAACTTACCAACTTCTGGTATTATATTTTTCATATGTTGATTTAATCCAAAAAATTGCCATGGTTATACCCTCTTGAAACAATTGCTCCAACCAGCATTTACTATAGAGTTCCACTCCAATGAACGACCAGTAATAGATCTATCTGATAAACCTAATCTAGAGCATATATAGCGGTTGCCCTCCAAGTCAGTTGATGAATTTATTATAATTGTGACTCAAGATCGCTATAGATAAAAGCTTGAGTAACAGGATGCTGCTATACAGTATGTATATATATCCACTCAAGGGCTTTGCCATGATTCGAATCTTACCACTGCAGGTACTCCTAAATAAGCGCTTTGCCGGCTGTCTCGCCAAAAAATGTCAGTGTATGATGCAGCTGCCATGCATTAATTATTTATTATATACACCATACTACATGTACCAAGGTAAGGTAACGACTTGCATAAATTGGATACAACTGCTTATAGCTATCCTGATTCAGTCATTATTATTATCAATCATTATCAATAGGGATAACTCAGTACCAGTAGTGACATTAGTATCAGTTTGGGACTCATAGATTATATTTCTAGTTCACATTGGTACTGGTGAATATATAATGGCTTGATAGAAGATGACTATACTGTAAATATACAACGTGTAAATATTTGGTATATAATTCAAAGCCACATGATGATTTGCGAGTGGTTACTAATACTTTCGATCGTGGTTATTTTTTGAGAATGCACTTGATTGACCGGGGGCTCTTATTAAAAGCACGCCCAATGCGTGTTTAACACGATTAAAGTAATATGTATGTCATATATACATGGATATACCAATCTCGAGAAGCCATCAACTCGTTGAATGCTTGAAACTGAATACCAATCTACAGTAGCTATTATTCTGAGGATTTACTCCTGTAATTACCACTTCACTTTTAAATACTAAGACACTGACCTGGAGTGAGCAATTGGATGGTGCAAAGCTTTAAACCAAGGCGTTCGATAACATACAAATATTTTATCAATCTACAATTGAGTAAGTAATGCGGCGATCCAATCTCACGTATTGCCTGAGCGCTCATTATCTGCTATAGTTCAGGATGTCTCAAATTAGATCTAATTGTGTACTATCATCCACGGATATTTATATATATAGATATACCATCCTGCAGCTGTAGAAGTGTATTGGAGGGTGTAGGATTTACCATGGTAAGATCTCCACATGTCTCAACTGCCAACTCAACGGTTTTACGTTTCTGCCGCCATCCTGGATGGATTGAACTTTATTTGTAATCATACCATCCATATAATATATATGTATATCCATTGCAAGTCATGGTACCATCAACTTGGTATCATGGTATTAAATGATCACCATTGAAATTAATAATATTGGATCGATAATTCGAATACCGAACGTTTTTCATATCTTATAATTTCAACCTTTTGGATAATTATACATCAGGATAAAATCAGGATTCACGTACAAGTGTTGTACGTTAGTGTGGTATCATGCTAACATTGCAATATGCATATATAGTATAGTATACAAGTGGCTTATTATACCAGGGAATATAGTAAATTAGATTTTAAAGTCGATCTTATTACTTCCTGCATATATATATATATATATAGTAATGGGATGGTGACTGGGGAAGTTACTTCAACGCCTTCATTCTATGAGTTCTTATAAGATATCCCCAATCGATAGAAGGTTTTGATAACTATAGCTGCATTACTTTGTTTACGATTTCAACGGGTTAGATTATTTGACTGATCAGAATATCTCTCCCCTGATAAATTTCCTTCTAAGAATATTTCAAGTACCAACGGTTGTACAATATACGTTCTTACTGGTACAAATCTGTATTATTTTTCAAGACTTTTTTGCAATGGCTTAACAGAGCTGAACTTTATAGCTTTATTGTACTTTTGACAGAATACGATAATGCATAAGATAAAAAATTAGCTAATTCAGCTCTTTTCAGTTTGGGACGGAAAATGTCAGAAATGTTCACTTCGAAGAAATCACTACTTGAGAAACAGCTTGAGTTTTTGCTGGTGGAATTTTTAAATATCTCAAAATATGAAAAATCTTCAACAAACACCGTATTCTTTTGAAAAATTTAAGCGAATGCGTTTTCCTCGCATATTATTATTGCCATACATATAAATATATATACAGGATGGATATGTATATATATATATCCAATATATATATATATATAGTGCTTGGTACTATTTAAAAAACGAAAAATCATGCGGTTAAAATAATTATAATAACAATAAAATTTTAAATTGGGATATACGTACAATTAATTATGTTCCTAAAGCTTTATGCTGCAACAGCTGCGGTAATGCAGAATGCAAAAGTTTACCTGCTTTGCGGTAAACGGTTCTATAATAATACATTCTAAGACCCTTTTATTTTAATCAGACTATATATGTATACTACATGTATCTATAGACATGATCCCGGATATATTTGGATATATGCATGGCATTGAATCTATTTCGTAAAAAAATTTATTAAGCTTGCATGCATGATTAATAACAATCCCTATATATGCAATTAGAATCTAGTCTGGAAATTTATTGGATTGAAAGTTTTAATTTACATGTATATATGGCATCTACAATATAGCTGTGGATGGAAATTGTGGATTGATCCTTTTGATCAGAGTGCACATAGAGAATGATCAACAAATCCATACCATGGTAATAAATATAATCAGTTAATTACCAAATGCAACATACTACATTGTACTGTATAGTGAAAATTATTATTTTGCAAGCTTTGGTTTGACAGGTGAATGGATAACACCGCGTTATGCTTCCGTGAAAACTATATATAGTTGCAATTTGCCTGACAGAGCCCTCAAAATTAACTATATATTCATCCGGATATAATCAGTATACCCCTGCAGATATGAGTTGATTTTATATATTTATTGTATTTCAAAGTACACTCAAACTTTATTATAACCATTTGGATCATTGCTCCAAAACATCCAAATCCATCAAATTCAAGTATGTGGTTTAGTGTAACTTGGTATATACACTCCAACAAATTCTAGATTTTTTTAAGCAAAAACAATAATACAGCACCATAAAATTAAATCGATCCGTATTCAGGAATTTCGAGATCAGAACCACTTCTTTGATATTGTATCATAGTTTGTAAAGCTCTATAGTTGTAAATTTATTGTAATTAATTTTAGTTCTAAGCCCACAGAACTTTATACACAGTATTTGTGGATACTGCAGGTATACCATCCTAGGCTATGATGGTAGTTGTACAAGCACGTATCACTCAAGCATGTGTGATGCAGCTTTTAATTTACATGCATACCGTCGTAATTTGGAGTAATTGCTTGGATGATCCTTTTAACTCAGGTTCTTTAAAAAAATATTGCACATTTAATTTTATACGTGCAGCGGATGAGGTTTTTCAACGTATCGAGTGTACCACATCATCAGGATAGTATACTATAGTACCAGGTAGTTCATTGATTTCTCCATACATTCATGATTAGATCAATAAAAAGCCTCATCGCGTATTATTGTTATTACTTGCTGTGCTACTAATTAATGTATTGAAATTTACTAAAAATGTTGTGTTTTCTAAATGAATATTGCCTATGTAGATTTACTTCAAGAAGTTCTCACGGAAGTGAAGTAAGATTTTTATCGAATCATCGATCAATGATAGCCTGAGCTAGACTTCTTTAGTTGTGGTTGGTTAAACTAGTTAATTAATTTAGCTCTGAGTTGAACTTATAATGGCGGTATTGGGTCAAATTATTCGAATTGTTGCCATCGATAAGGGTGGTTTCTACCTATGTGGCAATAGATGTAACTAGCAGTTAATAATAAATAAGAACTTACTGCGAAAGCAAATTATCTAAGTCATATTAGATGGTCGGATATTTTTCAATTAATGGGTTTACAGTTTCCTTTTGTTCTAGAAAATTCAAAGCTTAACTCATTGCAAATGGCTATTGAAATGAAATTTAATGGGGTAGTTGGCTTAACTTAAAATACCATTTGAACATTAATTAACTAAAAAATGCATCAAAATTCTCTATCATTAATTTTCACGAGATTTATAAAAACTTTTTCATAACAAGATCAATTCAAATTCGAGACCAGCTGTCTCAGCTCGATAGCTATAGCCATAATAGTGGTTTTTGTAAGATAAATTATAAGCACGATCACTTGCATATACCTCTTATAAGCTATAGGATCCATAGGACATAAAATAGACAAATACAATCAAATAAACAAATAAAGAAAAAAATTTCGAAAATAATATATACAACACGGTCTCTCGATTTATTGCATCCAACTGTAAAGAATTGAAATTTATTGGCACTGCCAGCTCTAAATGTATGGATGGCTCAATTGTAAAGCTATACCTAATCTGCAGCTGGTACTAATATAATGGAAATGACCCCAGGTTGGACAGAATAATGTATATTATATATAGCTTAAATAATCACATTACTTTATGACAGATATATACCAACTTTACGTTATTTAAAATTGTTGGGTGAATTCTAAGCCTTTTTAATATAAAAATGGAAAATGAATTGATTGAGCTCAATTACAAGAATTAATTTCAGTTAAAGTCGAACTGTAATAACTTAAGGATTCAGGCGATCAATTCAGCTAGATTTAAATAAGAGGGTACTGGCATGGTAATTGATATTCAAATACGATGTAATTTAATGTCTATTAAATAATAAATCTCATCTTACCAACTCATCCATTGAAAAGCATCCCAATTATTTATCAGACCATTAATGTATAGTAAAGAAATTAATAAATGAACACCTCTATCCACATTAAATGAGCACGCATTATACTTGTACAACGTTCTACAGCAAAAAAATGTATGTTAATATACATCCATATATGGTGACAGTACAGTAGGATATTACAATCTGAATCATCCATTTAAATATTTATGTTGATCATTCAAGGAATGCATCCGGCACTTGGTGGCTAAATTTATAACTAACGGCAATTAATAATTAGCATACATACTTAATATGAAAATTCAAAGAGCTATAGTATCATGATATTGGATCTTGGTACTCGCTTTGCAGACCTTGCAATGATTGCATAGGCTCAATGATAACTGCCTTATCCTATATAGTTCAAAAGTAGTAAGTTTAAGAAATGAATTTACTGATGATAACTATCTTGGGTTTTCAAACTAGTACGCATGTGCTTCAAGTGACACTCGGGCGTCAACAAACTGGGAATCTTCACCCTCAAATCACATAATACTTTAAGAGTTAATAAGAAGTGGTTAAGTCTATTAAGGCCACTTTTTTCAAGAACTAAATTTACCTACAAGTAAGTGAAGCCTATCAAATGCAGCTTTAAAAGCTTATAGCTATACATATAAGCTTGTTTTGACTAGTATCCTTTATGTATTAACACTTTACTGTATATGGATCTATCTTATACCATGGTAATTACCATTAGTATGATACATATAATTAATGTAGTTATGCAGCAACCTTAGGCTTCCATACATATTTTATGCATCCATGGCTTTTTCGAACGGCTTGAAAAAAGCCTGATACAGTCACCCCCAATTATAAGGTAATAATATTAAATTGAAGCGTCAAACATCCAGATATGGCATCAATATCCAATTCTTTCCTTTTACGAATTGGGATTATTTATAAAACAGCTTCTGGAAACGATGATCTTTTAGTTGCGAAAATCCAGAATTGCCGAGTGATGCATGCATGTATATATGGATATAGGATAGAGCTTACAAAAAAATTGGATTGCCGGAACGAATAATAGTGGCTAAACGTCACCGATACTCCAGTCAGGAACTGTATTACCACTTGAGTAGAAAAAGCTGTTAGTGGTTGCATCTTATAATAAATGGATTCAGCTATGACTAGAATAGACCAGCCGTAAAGACAAATTCATTATTCGATCGTACTTATAACTACAAGTATAGATATAGATGGATAAGAATACTATAGGGTACTAATTAAACTAACAATCATACATCCATTAATAGTCAGACTATTTCAGGTTTGCCTATATATATAAGCCTTGAATTGTAATAACTCCTGGCAACAGCAGCAGAAAGAAATCCATGACCTAGGCTTTGAAATTGAGTAGTGCATAATAATTTATTTGTTAAAATTAATCAATTATATCCATCTATACATATAAACTTTTAGATATACCACTGGTACTATCCAATTAATTTATTCAATAAATGCCGTTGATCGTCTAGAATGCGGCTTTCTATTAATGATATATGGTATAATATGGTAATTAGTATTCTACTGCATTAATACCTTCACCATCGACCCATGTACCACTTAATTAGTTAGTTTAGTTACTTCTGCCAGATTAGGAGGAGTTTATATATGCAATTAGAATATTGACTGCAGTCATGACCGCTCTATATATATATATATTCAAATCGATCTTTAATTAATTAGCTAGACTTATCAGCTGTAGCCCGCAGTACAATTGCTATTGATATATTTGATTATGCAAATACATATATAAAGATGCTAAATACTAGTAAGTAGTATTCAATAGGCAGAAAGTTCAAAAAGTCTTTCAAGCTAATAAAAAGACTAGTATTATTCAGGTAATTTTTCACTGATTTTGAAAACACTCCAAGCTGACTGAGCCGGCTAATACCGCTTAAAAAATCTTTTTGAGGGTGTATGCTTAAGTTTCTTTACAAGCCCTACTTAGACCTTACAAGCACTAATAATAACGAGAAGAGAGAAAAAAAATCCTTCTCTTTCCCTTTTCTTTCTCTCTCTCTCTTACAACATTTATAAATCAACATACAATATACAGATTTTCTTATTTCATAAATACCTGTTACAAAAGTATTGCCATGATATATTAACAAAACTGTAATAGCTAAAATTTCAAAAAAAAAAATCGAGGAAAAAAACATTATTAGTTGGTGTGCTTTTGAATATAGTTAGCTAACCAAGCAGTGTAACTATGCACTTAGCACTTAGAGCATTTAAACGACAAAAAATACATTAAAAATGTTGTGTTACATCACAAAAGCTTTTTATTCTCAGAGAAAAATTGTGGCTTTTAAAAATCCTGCACCAAAGTGGCTAGTTACCGTTCAAAGCTTAATTGTTTTCACACTTTTGTTGGGTATCGTTGGGTTTGGTATATATTCTCATCCACGAGAATTCAAACAATGAACTTTCTAACTATTAAAGTTGTTAAAGTTTGAAATTATTAAGGTCAAACTCAAGTTTCGTTAAGTTATTTTAACAGCACCACACTTTAGTATCTTTCATCAGATTATTTTCAGAATAGAATAGATACAGTTATTTTAGTTGCAGGCACATTGATTAGAAACATAATAACGCGACTAAAACCACTTTGATTATATACTCAATCAAAATCATCGGCCCCGACGTTTTTTCATGCTCTGGACGTTGAGAACATGATAATCCATTGTTCGAATGGACGAGCTTTTTCTTTTTGTGTCCCTTGTTAGTGGGGGTGGCCGATACTATTATAATCGCCGACGGGTTTGAAATGTGTTTGGCTTTGGGCACTATTAAAGACAGCTTATAACATCCAGCCTTTAGCCTGCCCCTCCACCACAATTATCACAGCATGGAGTAGTCTTTACGTTTGTTGCAGTGACAGGCCAAAAATAATCAAATTTAAATCTACAGAAAAATACCTTAGCCTAGGATGGTTATTGATAAGTTTTGCTTCAAAAAAAAAAAAAAAAAAGGCTGATCCCAGTGTGAAGGGTGCTCAAGCACTGCTTCAACACATACTACGATTTTTTACTCTTGGAGAGAAAGCTCACCACAAAAAAAAAAAAAAAAGCTAGAACTATACACACAAATCTTATACTAGGTTTTTTCTGTTTCTTTTTCATCCATCCAGTTAACATTTTTTTTCTCTTTCTCTTTCTTTCTTTTTTTTTTCTTCCTTACTATTTTAACAATTTTTCAAGCAAATATTACTAACACATTTACTATTGTCAAGTGATTTGATTATCTGTTTATTCGGATTGATATTAAAAATCTATTATTTATTAGACAGTGGGTATTTCACCTTTTTTTAGGTGATTTTTTCTTTTATTAAAAATTTTGTTATCTGAGGGGAAAGGTAACTGATATTAGCACTATCTTAACTGTAATCAGTCAAAGCTATTACTGCTTATTTATTACAAGCATAATCATATTGGTGATATTACTGAAAAGGTTTATTCATCAGATTTTTTTAACGCGCATTTTTTTCTATCATACTCAGCATTAATGAATCGAACATGACAGAAGAAAGTAATACAATAAAAACAAAAGAAGTTAAAGATCCTACAACAATGGACGAAACAACGCCAGTTGTTAAAGCTGTTGGTGAGGATACACCAAAGGAAAAAGAAGATGATGAAAAAGTGGTGGAAAATGACAAAGAAGAAAGTAATTCCAATGATAAAAAAGTTTCATCGAAAGAAGAAGAGTCAAAAGATAATGATATAGAGAATACTGCTAAAAGTATAGGATCTAAAAAATTTGAAGAGAATGGTGAAGCAAAGAACGAAAAAGAGGCCGCAGAAGAAGAGAAAAAAGAGGACAAGAAAGAATTAAATGGTAAAGTCCATGAAATGAATGAAACTAACGAAATTAATGACTATGATACTACTAATAATAATGATGAAATAGAGAATCCATCCGAAGCAGAAACCGAAAAAATGGATTTGGATAGAGATGATGATGAAAATGATCAATCAGATGATCAATCTAACAATAGAAAGAGGAAAATAGAACATGAATCAAGACATATAAAAAAGAGAAGAATAAGTGAATTAGATACCAATCCTACTCCCAATACTAATACCAATATTGAAGAAAGTGAAACAAAAGAAGAAGAGGAAGAGGATTCCAAACAAGACGAAGAAGACGAAAAAGAACGAGAAGAAGCTATTGCATTATTAACAGAAATTGAAATAGAATTTGCTAAATTAAGAGATTCATTACATCAGGATAGGATGGCAAGATATGTTGCAGAGATTGAAATGTGTGCGGATGGGACTCATCCCGAATTGGCAAAAGTTGCTATACAAATTAATCAAATTCGAGATGACAAAATACAATTGGCAAGAAACCAATTAGATTATCAAATGAAATGTATAAATAATCATGTTCAAGCCAATAGACATCAATTACATCAACAATGGTATAAAGATTGTGGAGATGCAAGGATGGAATTATTACAAAATACTACTGAAGATTGGTATCAAGTTAATAAAGAAAGGAGAGCAATGGATCAAATGGTACCTGATTATGCTTATTGGCCAGCTTCTTCAAGAGGTGATCAAATTAGACAACGGCAAGCAATCAATAATGAAGTATCAAGGTTGGCAGGGGTTGCAAATCATGTTGGATTCCCATCAGCTCCTTCAGTTAGTAGGATAAGAGAAGATGAAACTGATTTCGATCTCCAGGCAATGGGATTACGGTACTGAAAGTATTCTCTTTATTTAATTATTTAAATTTTATTAATATACTATTTATCTTCATATGTTCTTACTACTGTAATTTTTGTTCTTTTTTGAGATGAAAAGTAAAACTCCCAACTTTTGTTGGCGTATTTTATTAGTGCGTTGAGATATACGGCGCGTTCATTAACTCACACCCATGTATACGTAAGAACTTTTCATGCTTAAAATTATGAAAAAAAAAAAAAAAAAAAAAAAAAAGTAGAGCACACTCAATA
>JAKTSB010000332.1:0-20796 GCA_030579975.1 Blastobotrys buckinghamii (nom. inval.)
AGTACTAGAGCCAGGATGCTAGGAGGAAATTGATCGCTCGAGCATTGGTTGCAGTCTATTTCTTCCATCAGTTTGTGTTCGACATAATGGAAAAATTTTTGAAGTTTTTTTTGCTCAATAAATAAACTGAAATATACCGAAATTCCCAAGAAATTCAAAGGTCGATTGGCCCAGTTGGTTAAGGCATCGTGCTAATAACAACTCTTCGCTCAATTGAAAATAACAATTGAACAGTTAACGCGAGGATCGGCGGTTCGAACCCGCCATCGACCATTCCTTTTTGTTACTTGAACATATATATATTTTTTTTGATCTAATACTGCCAAAATTCGGCCAATTAAAACATCTTTTGCATGATATAAGACGTTTGTCGTTGCTTGGGCGTTGCAAAAACTTTTTACAGGGGTAAAATTTTTTTTAATGTTGAGAAAATCTGGTTTACAGGAGTGTGGAAGCGCCTGCGCTGGCGTGCCCTCGCTAACGCCGCACTTGGTGTGGCGGCTTGTCAAGATACCTAATGCTAAATTCAGGTCTATTTCTTATGGCATGCACAATCGAGGTAAATCTATATGGAGCCCAAGTTCTCTTTATTATTTCATGATTTGCAACAGAGAACATTTGTACTGCAGTATAGTACATATCAAATATATATATAACGTACGTGTATCCAATACACAGTATTACTATTCGATTATCATCTAATCAATAAGCAACAATTGACTAGCTAAATTTAATCTCTCTAAAAAGTAATAAATTAATACATTGAAAATGATTATATAAATAATTAGTAAAAAATGAAACACAGAAATAATACACTACTATTCCACTTTTTGTTTTACAATTTATCAAAAATTAACAAAAACTATCCAGAAACAGTTCACATTGCCAGTTTTTCCCAAACGACACGACCAAATCCAACCCATTCTTATCAGTTTTCTCTTCCCCTGTATCATCACATGTATCATAAATATTCTCACCAATGAACCTCAACACAACTCTACACCCATCTTCCATCCCGCTAACACTCCAATTTTTCATATTCAAACATAACATGACTGTACTTCCATTACAAAATACCACCAATTTTTTGTTATATTTTACAATCCAATTAACAGATGCACCACCACTCATAAAATCTACCAACACTGAAGCACTAATTAAATCATTTGGTATATAAATTCTTTCAGAAACTTTATAATGTAATGAATTAAAACTAGAGTTGAAAATTTCACCAAGATGAAGTTCTCTATAATCCCAAATTTTCAATCGATTATCTATATTATGACTAGAAGTTTTCCAGATCTTTATAGTATCATCTAAAGTTTCAAAATCCTGAATTCTTAATCTTTCTGGTGTTTCAATATCTTTTTTAGAACATAATAATTGGGTTCTTTGTAGATCAAGATTGTAGCTAATAAATCCCTGAGTTTGGTAATATTCTCTTAAAATTGATACACCCCTAGCTCTGAAATAATCCCCATCATTGGGGGATAAATGATAAAAGTCTTGATATGATTTAGGAACAGTAGGTCTTGAAGCAATTTGAAAGCAAAAAGTCAACCATTGAATAATAACAACAGAACCCAGCATAACATCCCACCTACTTATATTTGATCCACGACTTCTAACCACACTCATAACATCAAACTCTATTTTCAAATTATCGATCATTATCTCAACACCTATTAGTACATGATGCCCCTGCTTTGTGACTCGGTCAAGGATATTACATTCATGAATTGATGTATCCCATTGATATTCTAAAATTTTTTTATTCATCGGGTATTCATTTTTGGTTGTAACATTGATACCATTTTTCAACTCTTTCATTAAAGTATTAGATTCTTGTATTGTACCATTTGAGTCAACAGTTCTTAATTTACCAATTCTTACTCTCATATTATCAAAATTAAAATTATTGGGCGAATAGATTGAAAATTTTAGTCGTCGTTGCAACCCTTGATGAAGCATTATAAATTGTGAATCTTTCTGTAATACCGCTTTAATAGGTTCATAATTTCCTGACTCACCCAATTCTAAACATTGTACTTGAACAAAAACATCATCTTTAAAATCATCAGTTTTAAAACTTTTGTTTAAACCAGGTTCTTGCATTTCATCCCAACTAATTAATTTATTAAGATATTGTTCAGTAACTTTTGAATAGATGGATAAATTATTTTCATTTTCATGAATCAATGTATGATAATCATTCAAATCAATAGCTTCATTATTAATAAAAATCAAAACATCTTCTAATTCATCTTCATTTAACCCTTCAACACTAAACTCAACATGATCATTATTTTTTCTTAACCAAACTCTTGTAAAGATTTGATGAGTATAAACAGAATAAACATCTATTGATATGGCTTTTTCATCCTCTAATAACTTACCAATAAATTTTGAGTACCCGATTAAACATCTCTCGTTTGCTAAATCATCTTCATCAATTATAAAATTTTCAAACTCACCTTTAACAATTAAATCTTGAGCTTTTATTAATTTTTCCTGCAATTCTTTTAATGTCCAAATTTTTACCAATGAATTTTCATAATCAAGAACACGAACACTTAGTTTATCTTTCTTCAAATCATTAACAAAATAATCATCCAAAACAAATAATTGAAAATTGACATCAATTTCTAGAAAATCACAAACAGCTTGTGCTTGACAAATCCAATCAGTACCACTGAAAACTTGATCAATTTCTTTCATAATTTTACTTGATCTCCATTTATCAACAATTTTTTTAATTAAAACTTCTCTATCTTTGATATATTGTTCTCCATCACTTTCATTAGTTAATGTAAAAGACGATCGATGCCGTCTATGTTTTGAAGTTAATGGAGAATTATTAGAATTTGGTGATCCAATAATTGATGGTGGGGTATCACATCTAAAATTCAAACTACTATATCTAACATTTTTTTCTTTTTCCATTTCATCGAATAACCTATTAAACTCTTCATCTGCAATAATACTTAAATTATTTTGTGATAAATGATCAGCTACTTCATTGATAGCATATTCCCAATCCATATCAACAGCACTTCCTCCAATAATTGATAATCTTTTTGTGGGACTTTTATCTCTGAATTTTAATGGACTTACTAAACTACTTCTTCTTCTATGTTCCAAAACTTCTTGTGGATTTTGAAATCGAAATATTTGATTATTACCCAAAATGATTCGATAGCCAGATTTCAGTTTTGTTGGCTCATTAATTCTATATCCATTAACAACAACAGATGCATCCTCAATCGGTTCAATATAAACTTTATTAAATTCGTTTCTGAAAATACAATGAGGGTTTTGAATATAATCACCTTGTAATTTAATTAATTCGTCACCATCAATATTAGAAACTTTTGTTATTCCTGGTTTAATATTATAAATCAGACATTCAGCTAATAATGGATCTTCACTTAAATTCACCAAATGAGGAGTTTTTTTAGGTGTAGAAACACCAATGTTATTATCAACACTAATCCCCAAATCTTCTAATATTTTTTCTCGTTGTGAATGAATTTCTTTAGTCTTTTGTAACCTTTCTTCCCAGGTTTGATTAGCATCTTCATATAATTTTTCCAAACTTTTTAATTGATCTTTTAATTCAATAGTTCCTTCATTAACAGTCTGTTCCTTTAATGCCGTCAACTCTTCCTTTAATTCTCTGATTAATTTTGCATTCGGATCTTCATTAATAACAGCTTTATTTGTAATTTTTTTAACTGAATCAGCAAATCGTAAAGTAGATAAAGTTTGATCATAACTTTTTGGTGATGGTGATACCGTTGCAATCATTGTAGTCATACTGTTCCCACCCAATGAATCTTTTAGTAACCAAGTTAAAGTAGAATCTCTATAAGGTATGACTTTTTTATTTGTAACTAATGCACTAATAACTCTTCCCAATGTCGCCAAACTTTTATTAATATCTGCACCTTCTTTTAACCTTAATCCTGATGTATTAGAAGTTGATGATCGTTCCGATCCTGCCAAATCAATTAATGAAACCCTACTTTGTTTTTCTGCAATTAAATTTGTTTGTGTATCATTGATAGTTTGTGTTAATAAGATTGTAAAAACTGCATGAGATCTTGATGATGTTTGATTCATATCAGTTGAAGCAACTGTCCTAGTTTTATTACCTTCATTAATTAATGATTTGACTTGAGAATAACTTTCTATAACTAATTTTGATAAATCCTCAACATATGGTCCAAATGATGGATGTTCTCTAACTCTCAGGTTGATATTCTTAGGATTTAATAAATCTCGAACTTTTTCATTGTAAATTTCATAATAACTAACTTGAACTGAAAACTTTTTATCTTTAGATTGTAATGATTCGATATTTTCAAATAATGATCTTGCAATTCTAGGTATTAACCCTTCATTGTGCGCTGAACCTGTCATTGTATAACTTTTACCGCTACCTGTTTGACCATATGCAAAGATACAATTATTAAATCCTGAAAATGCATTTTCTATTAACGGTGTACCTAATTCATTGAAAATTTCCTGTTGGGTATCAATATGTGTGTTGTCATAACTTTTGTCATATCTAAATACTTTTTGCTGGCCTTTGTTTTTTAATATTACTTGATCATTTTTTATATCTATGACGCTTGTGTCATTACTCTCTATTTTTTTTTTTGTTAGTATACTCTATTACTCTATCGCACCAGTTTTGATATGTGTTTGGAAATTGTGATTAAAGCTCTTTGGTTTGTAATAATAAATGTGTCAAATATTGTGGTAATTTTTTATTTCAGCTTTCCTGGTTAAAACCTAGCTGTGTTTTTGTCATTAATGCAATATGCTCAGTTGGTATTAGTAAGCCGATGGCTCTATATGTATTTTTTTTTCATAAATCATTAGATTCTATTGTTCGCATTTATTATTGCTGTGTATCATTAATATCGAAGAGGCTATTTCTTTCTCAGTTCGAGATCAATTACTTCAACTCTGTATACTATCAATTAAATTACCACTTATATTCATGTTGCAAACTTTATTAAAATAAACCCCAATCCATTCAGGATTTCCAAACACTGAACCTAAACTGCAGCTGCTAAAAAAACCCTTAACTTACCTTTCTTGCTCAAAGGCCTAGACCTCATCACAACTTTAATATTATTCCTAGTCCCACCATTCCCATTTATACTGGTACTGATATTAGACTCGATAACTGAGCCAGTCGTCATGATTTGTGGATCATTTAGTTTCTCAAAACTTTTATCACTTGAAATTATGATTCTTTATATTCAAATTTTGATTCCTCAATTTCCCTATAATTTTTTACTAGTGTGGTTGTGCAAAACTTAACCAAATCAAATTGAGCTTAATCGTTAAATATCGATTGAATATTTCTCTGTCCTGTACAAAGTTATAACAAAGGATTTGACTGATCAGTTTGAAGTTTCGTGTATGTGTGATATTTAATCTTCGATTGATCCTGTCTCACTTATTGGTAATAAATATGCTTATGCTTTTAGGTATCACTAGTTTGGTACAACCCTTGAAACTTTGTACAAATCGTATTAATTTTGTAAATTAAAATTTATATAGTCTCAAAAACTTTTTGTTTCTATCTTTATAATATCTTAACTAGAATTTTTGCTTCTATTGTTCAACTGTTTACTAAATGGTGGAGATTAGAGTACAAATAAATATATAAAAAAATTAGGGGATCCCGAAAAAAAAGAAGGTTGAAATTCTCACCACAAGTTTCTAATACTGTAGTTTAACGTAAAAACTGAAACACTGTTTTTTTTTTTTCATTTTACATTAATTGTTAAAATTAAACGGGTGGCGCGCTCAGTTCCAAGCCTGGAGTTGATTGATCATGAGGTTATTATTTTGGGAAGTTCTACGCAGCGTGAACATGAATTTGGTAAATAGAGATCTTACAATCTGATCTCATCACGATATTTTTGAAGATCCTCAAGCGGTATTGGATCTAGTAGATCTGAAATTGGATCTAATTACACTATATAGTGTATACTATTTGTATCCAGATATTTATGACAGCAGGCATTGATGTTTCTCTATATATTTGAAGGGCTGGCTATATTTATAACATGGTAAGGTTACACGTGTAATGTTTGGTTATAATATTGGATTTTTGTAAGTTATTGATATGCAATGATTGAGTTGGGTTCAGTGGTTACTGTCAATTTCATTCTTAGGGCCAGCCATCTATAAATTGGGTTGGCCGATCAAGAGGGATTACTAGGACTTGATATTACATTGTATGGTATATCTCATCGACCTGGATTTGTTGGGTATTACCAATGGTATCGAATATATTATTCTTGACAGTTTTAACTGCATAGTAGTATCCGATGCTAGCTCTATAATGATAATCTAATTAGAAACTGAAGATTAATTAATGCATTTAATACTTATATTCAACCAATTTTTTAAGAAACTGATTCAAAATAAACATATAGTTAATATTGACTCACGTGCCGATAGAATGTAACATAGACACTGGCGCAATATTGGATTATTGTATAGCTAGTGAATACCTAGAGCTTATATAGTAATACACATATATATCTAAAGGAGGAATAATTGGTACATCTTTAAGCTTAAAGCTTAAAGCTTATAGGAAAATATTTAAACCTGAAATTCAAACAAAAACTTATGGACGTCAAACTAACAAAAAATATTACCAATTATGTTCAATTGATCTCGTCCGGGCTGATTTAGCTTTATAGCCAATTCAGCAAGTCATCTGCTCCATGGAGAATTTGAGCTTTAATTTGCATTCTATACATCCATATAGGACTGTAGTTGAGCAATTGTAGTCGATCGATCTAGTTATTATATTTAAATTTAAATATTGAGCGAGCTAAATAGCTAGTTAATTGGAAGATGGCACCTTATTATACAAAACCGGAATTAATCCAGTCTAAATATATATATATTAGATATTAGCATCATTAAAGGTGCTTTTATTAAGCAATTGAATAAGGATAATGTAGATTGTTGAGTATAGTACACTATGTAAATAGCCCCTCAAGCTTTACTAACAGTTGCCACACTTCACTTCACATATCACGTGCACCACGGTTTGCGCCACAGAGCCCCCCTCCAAGTGGGTCGACCTGATAGAACGTTTTAGAACAGCTTAAATCCAGAGTTACGTAACGCGAGCCGATGCTCCGATAAAATTGTAGATTTTTAGATTTGTTGATATTGTTTTGTTCCCATTGTCAACTTTCATTCTTCATTCTTTCTTTTTTTCCAAGGTTAAACCTACCAATTATATTACCAGACTTTGCAAATTGAAATACACAATGGTATGTATATTCTAAAAATTTAAAAGTGAGAAATACTAATATTAAATAGTCAGTTCAAGATAACGGTTTAATTACCCCATGGGTCATTCGACATTCAAAAACACGAAATTTACCTTATTATTATAACCCGGAAACTCAAGAATCATCATGGGAACCACCACAAGGTAGCGATCCAGAAAAATTAAAAGTTCATATTGCAAAAAACTATAGTCAACCAAACGCTGGAGGTCCACAACCAAAAGGTGATGATTTACAAGGCAAAGTTCGTGCAAGTCATTTATTAATCAAGCATAAAGATTCAAGAAGGCCAAGCTCATGGAAAGAAGCTAATATTACAAGAACTAAGGATGAAGCAATGTCAATCATCTTGGGTCATGAATCAAGAATTCGTTCTGGTGCTACTAGTTTAGGTGACTTGGCTGTTAGTGAATCTGATTGTAGCTCAGCAAGAAGAAGTGGTGATTTGGGGTATTTTGGTAAAGGTGATATGCAAAAAGAATTTGAAGATGCTGCTTTTGGTTTGAAAGTTGGTGAATTATCTCATGTTGTTGAAACTGAAAGTGGGTTACATTTAATTGAAAGAACTGGTTAATCAGTTTTGCTTTTGATTAGTTGTTATTTATATATATATTATTTTTTATTGTTTTATAAATTGATTTTTCATTGATTCATCATTGTGTCTTTGCAGAATAGTATATTTTATCAATGCTGTTTACAATGGATATTTGCTTGAATCTTTAGTGATCCATTCTGATTTAAATTTACAGGTCTAGATGGTTTTTATGCTGATTTATGGCCTTAATATATAATTGAGTTTGTAGTGAATATTTCTCAAAGTAGCATGTTATTAATTGCACGAGACCAAAAAATATTCTATAGTATACACCATTGTAAGATCGTTCGATATCTTTTTGTAATAATTAATTCATTAATTTTTTCTTGAATCTCTGAACACAGTTAGAGCATCAATTTTACTAAGACTCCTTGATAGCAGCTCTATTATTATAACTAGAAGTCTCGGTAGAAAATTTCTGACAAAAATACCTATAGTTCAGGCGTACTTCACATAATCACAAAGCTTGTGCTTCATATAGATGTGCACCATGGTCGAAAACAATCCGTGATGAGGTTCTAAATTATATATACGCTGGGATGGGTGTAAGGCATAATGCAAAGATTATAATTGAGCTAGCTGCCCTGGCCAATTTAAAGCATCAAATTCTGGTATAAGAAAAAAATGGTAAAGACTTGGTTTTTTATGGACTTCTATCAGGATTACTCCAGACTATTCATCTGACCGAGTTCAAATGTGGTCAATATATACGTAGTGCACGCGTGTGAGTTTCAAAATATACATGTAAATATATGCATGGTCTACATATGCAATATATATATATTAAAGTTAGAATCTATAACAGACATATGCATATTTTTACTTAAGCAATTGGGATCATAGTAATTATTATGCAATCAATTTATTGATAAATTAATATCAACCATAAATTGATGATTATGTTTATACATGACCGGTTGGTTTATCATATTTGTGTATAACCCTGATTAATTAATTAAATAAAGTTAACTATATTTAACTAGAATCAATGATAATCCATATCTAGTTATAAATAGCTCTATATACTCATTTCAATTTAGCAACTCTGTTCTGTTTTCAATTAATTGCAATTTTAAATCTCAATTGGTGAATCGACGGATGATACAGCACCATTAAAAGTTATAATATCCGGGGTACACTCACTTCAGCTTCGAAGTGAGAAGCAGTGCCACAATTTAAACTTAAATTTATATTTTGGTGCGGCTTATTGTTTGTTTTTCAGTATTACGATAAATAAGTCACAAATTGATACATTACATTGAACTCTATTTTGTACTTACTGGTTATAATAATTTCCTAAGCTAGCAAGATAGTTACATTATATCTTATCTATAAACACCAGCCCCTGACTACTAGGCAATATATAATTAATAGTGAACCGACCGAGTTGCTTATAGTTATTAATATACAAAATTTATGGGTGTCTATATATTTCATAAGCCCACGTATGCATTGCAGAAATATGATGCATGGTTTACAACAGGTATAATATGGAAGATATATATACAATTGGGTTCACGTAAATTAGTGCTGAATAGGCTAATATGTATATGTTCAACATTATTTTGCAAAACAAATTTGTATTATTCTAATAAAGAAGTGCAATTGAGCTTGAATAATGTGTTTCAATTGACAATTCGCCATAGGTCAATTGTAGCTATAAGTTTAGCTTATATCTATAGTATACTGAGATCCTCAAGCCTAATAAAATCGGCGTTCCGATCAATGTTCTATCAGTACACACTTTAAAATCCACTCAAGAACAAATCAACCAGCGATATGCATGCTATCTAAGACCCTGACCACGCATGATCGTATTCAAATTTAACCCCATCCTAATTCTAAAAGCTGGCAACACCATTTCAAAATCGAATCATCAAATGACCAATTATTTAAATATTGGTAGATATAAAACATTGAATGTTTCTAATGCAGCATGTTTGCGATGGTTTCATCGCTATTCCTGAGATCAGACTACAATTTACACTGTTAAAACGTTTGCAACCATTTCAATTTAAAAAATAACCCCTGAAATGGTGGTTTTGGTCTAGAGTAGACGGAGATTTATCTGTTTTTGAACATAAGCACCGATCGAAAGGGGTTACTAGGTAGAGCAACTAGATGATAGGTGACCTGTATATTTATATTTTAACTTTTATATATGAATCTATAATCGGTTGATTTGTTCCATGGGTCTGGATCGATACACGTCAACTACACATGAAGATCCTTAGAAGCTCAATTGCAATGAGCTTAAAAAATTAAAATAATGATACTTTATCAGGTACACCACACGATGTATATTAATTGGTGCATGCACCTTGAAAGGATATATGAAAGCAGCTGAAATTGATGAACTACGATTATATATTACAATGCTGAGAAATTGGCTAAATTCTTACAAAATTATAAAAATGATAATTTAAAGAGAAGAAGAACAAGTAATAATTCTATTTGTTAAAGGGTCGACTAGGATTATCAAATTCCCATGGAGTTTCTGGCAATTTTAAACTGTAAACTAGTCGGTCGTTATTACTAATACATCTATAGCGCTCGAGATAAGACTGCAGAACTCCATGCATTAAAACCGAGTAATGAATAATAATAAAACTCTTGTATACGAATTAATGAATTCAAGACTTTGGCGAGAATTTAGTCTTAATTAGTTTGATATACACACCTGACGAACTTAGCAACTGTGCCAACAATTTGAATTAATAAATGCTATCCATAGGAAAGAGGTCTCCATGCCGGCCTATCAAATCGATACCTAGTGCTTGTATGCCATATCCGGATGGTATTTAAATCGATCTAAGATAATGTAGGTGATTTCATATATATTTTTGAAATATTATATAGCTGTAACTGCACGTGTTGAAAGCTGAAGTAGTTAACACTCTGAGAACTATAGCTATAGTATCTAAAGATCCAGGGTTAGCTGAAGATTTCAATATTTGAAGTTTTCACGGAATATTCGCACTTTAAGCAATTGAGCTTGGGTTAGCTGGCAATGGGTTCTGGGTATCCTATAGAAATGCTAATAAATGGCCAATATATATTGCAAAGCTGTTCTCATTAATAACTAGTTGAACTTATCAACCTATATCTAATTAATGATAATCTAATTAATTAACTTGGGCTTAATTAATTTAGGTAATTAAAGCATATGTTAATTATATATAAGACTTTAAGCTATAGTGAACGTCAATTGATTATTCTATCCTATATAAGTGCATACATTAATCCTTGTATTGTACAACAGAACCAGGCTACATGTACCATTTTGTACTTTTCATACCCATTACTTCAGGAGGAACTATTGACTTCTTACTATAGGATATATGTTGCTTTAAAGTTAACTAGCTTTTCTCAACACAAATTCTAAGATTAATCTTATAGCTGGCTTACAAACCTTAATTAAAACTCAGACCGTCACAATTTGGTAAAACCCTATATATAGCTAGTCTTAATAACTATCTCAAGCATGTAGGTGCTTCAATAATGTAACTTAATATTCTGTTGGCAACCTAAATGTCATACCTTGCCATACTTCAAATTACAGGACTGAAACTACTATAGTATACTGGTAGCACAAGTGGTTCCCCTCAATGAAATATCGTCTGTTAGCAAAGACTGCTCTCACGAGCTCGATTTAAAAGCACGCACCCGCGCGTGACCTAAATTTCTACAAGCTTGCATACGGGTACTGACTTATGCTTATGCTCATTTATAAGCCTTAAAGGGCACAAGATAATCAGCACTTTTAAATTGATCGGTTGATTACCAATAAGATGTGGACGATTACTTAAAAATATCTATCAAAAATCAATAGATCATTGTAATATATATATATATATCAATTATTATTGTAGTTTATTGGGGGTATTTTAGGTAGATTACTTACAGGGGCTGACAAAGCATATGCAATATTAGTAAATTTGTATATTATATATAATCCATGTATTAAAGTTGTATTTGTACTGGTGGTTTTGTCCCTCCAATATCTACAAATATACTAAATAAGGTACAAAAAATAAGCTATCATAATGGTATATACATACGTATACCTTCACCTAAGGGAACTTGTCATGTATATGTACATGTGAGTATATATAATGTTAAATTTATAAACGCCACATACCTAATACACAATGTGTATATGTTACAAGTGTATATGTTACAAGTGTATACCATGGTTCTCAATTGTACAACTTAAAATTGTACAACGTATACTCTCAAGTATATACATGAACTAATCTTAGGCTGCAGATGAAATAATAAGTGCTTCGGATGCAGGTCAAGCATGACTACAAGCTATGCAGCTAATTATATATCACAGCTCTATAGTGTCAAAAAAATAGTCACCTGTGGTATACTAAATCAAATTAAAATATAAATTTAATCAATCCATGATTTCTATCTATTAATTATATATATGATCGATAGCTGTATCAATATTATAAAGAATTCTTAAGCTTGATAACAATCTCTAACTTTATCAAAGAAGAGGAAAAACATCGATAGGTGTAAGGAAACATTTGAATTATAATCAAAGCAATAGTTGACTGTACTCATGTCATTAAAATCATAACTATATATCCTAGTAAGCTTTTTAAAAATTTTAGTCTTTGGTACCTCTGAATGGAGCAGGTGAACTAAGCTTAAGAATTCTTGGTAAAGGGAGCCATGCCAGGTAATAGGGCCACACTATATATGGATGTTATAAAGGTGAGAAAGCATAACTTTAGCTAGTTTGTTTTTTACAACTTGCACATGTACTGCAGTGAACATCAATTGGATCTATCTATGGATGGTTATCAATCCTGTAGAGTTGTATTTTCTGAATACCATTCGATCGATCGATAAATGCATGCATGCATTTAATCACACCAATGGGTCTTAAAAATTTTCGTTTTTAATTAAAAATTCGTGAACTCACGGCCCGGATTTAAGAAATCTAAGCAACTACGATTAATGTAGCAATGCTGCTGATTCTTGCTTGAAATAGTGTACAGGAACTTGTACAACGTACGCTGTACAAGTTGCACGTAGCTGCTGTACAACATATGTATTGCGTCCAATCTGACAAGTTAGGGTCAGTTCAAATCCATACATAATAAAACTTCTATTTTATAATCAGCCAAATTAAGTTTTGAATATTAATATATATATATTGAACAGCAAACAATTGTTAATATGGTATATTGATCACCGAGTAATCTAGTACTTCGATATATATAATTCAACTGCATTATGACAACAGTATATCGATCTGTATATATGTATACGTGCAACGATATATATAATATATCTATTCTCTGATGCGTATGTATTTATAATGAAAGTAGTCAATCTATACTAATCCATATATTTTTAACATGAATTTATCCTTGACTATAACTAATATAACCAAAATGTATAGCAGAATTTATATCAAAGTGCTTAGCCGTTAGTGTAATACTGTGTATTATATATGTCTTATTGCCGACTTCTAGGCACCATTACAATCTCAGCATTCAAAACAGTTTCAGGCACTCAAACTGGATTAATGCATGGTTCCGTCCTTAGCTAACTAACCACACGATATTGCTATGCTAGAATATATTTAGTGTTTACACACCTTAACCTAGCCTACCACCAAATATAATGAACTCCCATGGCTAACCTTATCACCAAACCCGTTGCCTATCAACCAGTTACTAGTATCATTAAACGACTGATCATTTTAATGGCACCACCCTATTGGATGTCCAATTTATTTCTATTCAAGTCTTGAGCTTTGATGATTTCAATGAACTCACAAAATTGATGAACAAAGCAAAAAATACAAAAATCGGAGCATCGGTACCTCGATTCTCAAGCGGGTCCAAGTCGCGTATACGCTACGCTACAGCTTAAGAATTCACCCAAAAGATCCTGGCACTGCTTGAGCAGACCTTAAGCGGTTATAACTATAGCAAATGCTGCAGAAAAAGAAAACAAGGCACCCTTGCATCTGCTTGAAGCAACCCTCAAGCATGAGGAAACCTCCTTTTTTGCGCTTTTTAATTTTCTCGTTTCCAACTCTTCAAATAGAACTGAACCATTCGACATTTTCAAACCATCAGTTTCATTGAATCCAAAGAACAAGAAACCACATTTTCGACCGCGTCTAAAGTGTACTACTCCAGAGCCTGGTTTTTCTTCACCGGTGCAATATTGATCTTTGATTATAACGCTCTTTATAGCCAAGGTTTATTATTATCATAACGAAGGAGCTACTACTATTACTACACCAGCCAATCAACCAACTAAACTTTATTTTACCAGTATTATCATTATATTGTACAAGATAAGGTTTGAATAGCATTAATCTCGCAATACTTTCTCATTTGGCTAATCTATTCATATTTTTTGAATTCTTTTCAAAATTTTTATTATTTATTTTTTTGGGTTATTTCCGCCAAGTTCCTGTTCAAACTTTGGTTTGGTGAGTTGTTTATTGAGAAAAGAATAGCACAATTTCGAAAAGACAGAAGTTGAGTGTAATTAACGATTACAAATTAGCGAAGATGAATCAGAATGATCATGGATCGGATGATATAGGCATACAAAATGATTTATCAGCAAACAAAAATGTTAATAATAATAATAATAATAATAATAATAATAATAATGAAGAAGAACTAGAAAATGTAGAGAAGATGGTGTTACAACAAGAGAATGATGATTTGAGAACTGCAACCAGTCAAAACGAAAATATTGTAATGGAATTAGGGCTTAATGGTAGAATTAAATTTCTGTCGAAATGCTGGGAAGATATTGTGGGGTATGTACATTTTAAATAAAAGAGAGTAAACTAACAAATCATAGCACGAGTATTAAAAAACTAATAAAAAAACCCATATCAAGGATTATTGTAGGAGATTTAGATGAAAGGAAAATGTTCGATAATGCTACAACTATTATGGAAAAAGAAGATATGAGTTATAGAGTAAGGTTTGTTGTTAAAACTGGTAAATTACAAGATTCTTTATGTTACTCACCTGGTTCAGTCAATAGTGATAACCATGTTAATTACTATAAAAATAAATCATCTGAAGTATTATCAACATCATTGCCAAGTGAGACTGGCTATTTAGAAAATGATGATGAAAATGAAGATGAAGATATGAAACAAGAAAGCGATAATGATCATGACTCAATAAAATCTTCATTATCTTTAGATAATAGTAATGATGATTTGATAGAACTAGAAGGTCAGGGTATTTTAATTCATGATCGAAATAATAAACCGAGTCATACAATGTGGATTATTAAACCATATATTGCAACTACTACACCAGAGGTTGATTTACCAGCAGAATTAATCCATTCGTTAGGTTTTGGAGCTGATGTTCTGGTTACTTATTTGGAAACTTTATCAAATGCTATGATTACCGATGTTAGTGCATTACCATCACCGCCGACTGAACTATGTAGAATTTGTGAACGGCATGTACCGACATGGTGGTTTGAAAGACATTCAAATGTTTGTATATTAGAGCACAAATGCGAGTCTGAATTACAATTAGCTCATGAATCTATTATTGAACAAAGATCAACCATTGCATCAATCTTATCAGCAATGGATTCAAAATCTTTTGGAAATTATAATAATAATAGCATAGAACCACCTGAATCTCCACCAAAACATTCTTTTTCATCATCAGGCTCTTCATATTCTTCATCACCAAATACCCCAACTATCGAATATAGAGGATTTGCATTACCAACACCTCAAGACACTGGATCATCACCACCATCGAACTTGAATCCAATTAGTAACAAACCAAGTTCTCCTTTAGCAAGTCAAACCTCTACATCATTTGTTAAAAAAGCATTACAGAAAAGTGCTACCAAAAAGAGTCCAATAAGATTATTAGAATTATTAATAGAATTATGTGATATGGCATTGCAGATTAATGTTCCAGAAATGAGGCATGATGTTATGGAAGATGATGCAAATGATGATTTACAAATTCATTCACCACAAAGTGAAACTCGAATTCATCAAGTACAAGGTTGGTCACCAAGTCAAGTAGATGATCCTGGTTTGGCTGCATTGTGTAACGATACTGAAACTTTTGCCAAAAGAAAAGTTGATGCTGCTATTAGGCTAGGAAATACTATTGTTTATTCTGAAAAGATAAGAAAAGAAATTGAATCACAAGTACAACAAGTTGTTGAAGAAACTGTTGAAAAAATCATTCAACAACGAGAAGAATATTTTGATGAAACTATTGGTGATGAAGAAGATGTTGATTATGAATTAAATGACGCGGATGTTGAAATGGGAAATAATAATAATAATGAAGAAGAAGAAGATGATGATGATGAGGAAGAAGATAAAAGTCATAAATTTGGACCATTATCAACAGGCAATATACATAAACGTGATATATCAATATTTTCAGATTCTTATTTACATGGTGATGATTTACCAATTAAAGATCATCAAGATTTGGAAGATAAAAGAAAGAGTTTACCTCCATTATCAACATCTCCTTCTACAACTAATATGAATAATTCACCAAAAGAACTTGATAAAAGATCAATCACTACTCCAAGATCGGTATTAACAGGGTTAGCAAGGTTTCGAAATCGTGCAAGTAGTTCAGCAATTGATAGTGATTCAGCCAGTGAAGCAGATCATTCATTTACTTCGATAAATCCTTTTCATCATCAGATAAGTCATTCGCATTCGCATTTACCTGCACCACCACCATTTGAATTAAATAGTTCAATTCCAAAATTGCGACAAAGAAAGAGTATGAGTGGGTTTCAATCCAACGTTTCAAGTTCACCAAGAGGTTCACCAATTATTTTCCCAAAGAGTAGCATTTATCCTCCAGGATCACCATTATTACATCCTCATGATTTTGAACGACATCATCATCGACGGCATTCATCAGCAAATAGTGATTTAATTCGATCTAGTGGTCCTGTAAGTCCTTTATTAACTTCATCAGTTCCAAGTACTAAACCACCACAACCAAGTATAAGAGATTACGAAATTATTACTCCAATTAGTAAAGGTGCATTTGGTAGTGTATATTTATCAAGAAAAAAACTTACTGGTGAATTATTTGCAATCAAAGTATTAAAAAAGACTGATATGGTTGTCAAAAATCAAGTTATGAATGTTAAAGCTGAAAGAGCAATTTTGATGTCACAGGCTGATTCACCATTTGTTGCAAAATTATTTTATACTTTCCAGTCTAAAGATTATTTGTTTTTAGTTATGGAATATTTGAATGGTGGAGATTGCGCTGCATTGATTAAAGCATTAGGTGGGTTAAGTGAAACTTGGACTCGTAAATATATTGCTGAAGTTTTGTTGGGGGTTGAAGATTTGCATAAAAAAGGTATTGTTCATCGAGATTTAAAACCTGATAATTTATTGATTGATTGTAAAGGGCATTTGAAATTGACTGATTTTGGTTTATCAAGAATGGGTTTAATAGGTAGGCATACAAAATGGAGAGGAAATTCACCAAATAGTTCAAGTAGCAATACTGTTAATACCACTGCTAATACTACTGCTAATGTAAGTACTGCTAATATTAATACAGCAATTATTAGTAGTAATAATAGCACAGATACAATACCTGATCAAAAAGTTGACCAAAAAATTGACCAAAAAATTGATCAAAAAATTGACCAAAAAGTTGACCAAAAAATTGACCCAAGAAATACTAGTTTTGGAAATATATCAACAATATCAAATGTATCAAATAACAGTAATGGCTCAGGTAGTGGAGGTATTAGTGCTATAGGAGGTAGTATGATTCATGATCCAAGTATTTCATTAGTACCTGGTTATTTCAGTTATCATAAAAAAACTCCAGAAGATAGTAGTAGTTCATTAACACCTGCTGTTCCAACCCCACCAATGGTATTATTTGATCCAGATGATAATACCAAGAAATTTGTTGGTACACCAGATTATTTATCTCCAGAAACTGTCAATGGGGTTATTCAAGATGAAAGAAGTGACTGGTGGTCTTTGGGATGTATATTATTTGAATTTTTATTTGGATATCCACCATTTCATGATGAAACACCAGAACAAGTATTTCAAAATATACTCAAGAGAAAAATCCAATGGCCAGAACCTGAAATTCTGGAAGAAGTATCACCAGAATCTATTGATTTGATTGAAAAATTTTTGGGTAGTGATCCAGATCAACGATTAGGTGCTAATGGTGCAGAAGAAATAAAGAAACATCCATTTTTTAAAGAAATTACAAATTGGGATACTTTATGGAGTGAAAAAGCATCATTTGTACCTGAAGTTGAAAATCCAGAATCGACAGATTATTTTGATAGTAGAGGTGCAGTTATGCAAGAATTTCCTGAAGAAATGGCAGATGAAAGTTTGGATGTTGAAACTGATACTAATGATAATAAATATCAATCTGATAGTTCATCAGTTAATAATAGTAATAATAATGTTATTAGTGGATCACCAAATATTCGAAAAGGTAGGCAAATGCCATTACATATTCCACCCCATGTTAGAGATAGTTCAAGAGCTCGAAGATTAAGTGAAACTAACCAACAAGATGAATTTGGCTCATTTTCTTTTAAAAACTTACCTGTTTTGGAAAAAGCAAATAAAGATTTGATTAGTAAATTAAGAAGTGAAAATAGTGAACAACGAGAAGGTAGATCAAGAGGATTAAGTATTAGTACTTCCAATTTGAAACGATCAAATAGTCCAAATCCTTCATTAGGATCAATTAATTCTGAACAATCCTCACCACGTCATTTTATTCAATCTAGTTCACCTGTTAATTCTAATTCGTTATCAAATAGTGTAATTCTTCAAGGTAGAAATCGAATGGCAAGTACAAGTACAACAAATTCTGATGATATAGATTTACACCTTCATAATCATAATCATCAATTATCAAGAAAAGGATCGTTTGGTAAAGCTTCATCAACTCACAGTGCATCACCGGATACTAATTCATGGGTAATGAATCAAAATTTCCATCATCATGGATTAACAAGAAGACGACCAAGTGCAATGAGAAGATTATCGAACAAACTTTCATCACCAGAACTTTATGAAGATTTTTTAAATTCTAATGCCAATAAACTGCGAAGTGATAGTAATTCACTTCAAGTATTTGAAATGTCACCTTGTAATTCTGATGATGAAGATTCAAAATCAAGTGCTTTACAACGAGTTCAAAAACGTCGACAATTATCACAAAGGTTACCATCAAATGCTTCTTCATCTACTTCTGCTGCTGCTGTTGCTGTTACTCCAGATTTTAGAACTTTGGATATTTTGGTATGTGATCAAAATCCGGTTTGGAGGTATTCTATTGAAAAAATGTTGGTTAGAATGGGTAACCGTGTAGTTTCGGTTTCAAATGGCCCAGAAGCTATTAGAAGAGCTACTGGTGATGTTAAATTTGATATTATTTTTGTTGAATACAAATTGCCAAAAACTACTGGTGCAGATGTAGCAAGGTTAGTTCATAATACCATTAATCCAAATACTGCTACACCTATAGTTGCAATGACTAGTTTTGTTAAAGATGCTGAAATGGAAGGTGGGAAAGAAAGAAAAGTGTTTGATGGAGTGTTGGAGAAACCTCCAAGTCCTGAAAAGTTAAAGAAACAATTAAGTGGATTATGTGGATGGAAAGAAAGAGATAATTCTGTTTCGTAGCGGCGAAGAACAAATGTAGTTATAGATTTTTTTTTTTTTTTATATGTGTTTTTTTATTTATTTGGTTGGGTTGGTAGGGTATAGTTATTATTTATATTTATATTTATGTATGCATTAGTTTTTTTATGAAAGTTTTTTTTGTTATTATTTATCATAATTTATCATTTGAATACATAAAGCTTTACAGAAGTTGAACCACATTTTGATTGAGGTTTTTTTGTATATTTATGCCAAGTTTTAATTTTTTTATGGTTACTTAATTATCATTAAAATTCTGTAATGGAAAACTAACTTATTGCTATATATTGAGCTTATAATTAGGAATAAAATAATGTTTCCAATTTGTAATATATAGATATATCTACTTAAGAATTGAAAGCTAAGTTCCAGGGTGTATAAAAACAATGGATAAAATAGTATCTACAGCGTACAGTTGTACGTGATATATTCGCATGTATCACTTGATTAAGCTTGATTTTAGTGTAATCAATTATACTAGATTAAATAACATAAAAAAATCATACCAGGATACTATAGTATATTAACAAAAAACTCAGATTTTCGATAAATTTAATAAGGACGTCGCTATAGATAATACTTACAAGGATTGCAGTATGTTCACAGCTATATTTAGAGTTATACCATTCTTATAGTGTAAAAAATTCGTGATTCCAACTACATACTTTCATTATGTTGTGCATCATCATATATGGGTATTCTTAGATAAGTTTTGATGCGAAAAAAAATTTAAATTGTGTATTATTTCCAAACTGAATCAATTGGTTCAATTAGAGATTTCTAATTATCATCAAACACGAAATTTGATATATCAGGATACTGAGTTACATACCAGCGCAATAACAGTTTAAACCTGATTAATGTCTTGGTTATAAATTATGATTCCCTGGCTATTCGAAATTTAACACTGTTTGTTCTCTGTTAATCTATAGATATATATATATAAATTAAACTATCCGCATAAGCATTATCAAGTTCAAGTTCAAAGCATTCATGCATATAATCTAAGTTATCATCACAAAGGGGACGTACCTCCTATACTAAACAAACGATATATATATTTACTGAATTATGAATTTTTAAACTATTCGTTGCGCCCAAGAAACACGAAACAAAAAAAAAAAAAAAAAAAAAAAAAAAAC
>JAKTSB010000333.1:0-20758 GCA_030579975.1 Blastobotrys buckinghamii (nom. inval.)
AAAAAAAAATTACTATTATTTATTATTATATCTAGCAACAACAAGATTTGAAGATGGTGGTTTGAAATAAACTGCAACCAATGCTCGAGCGATCAATTTCCTCCTAGCATCCTGGCTCTAGTACTCATCAATCGATCAATTGAACAATTGAAGAAGAAACAGTTCGGGCCGAAAACGGTGGGTCTTCAAGTACGTATCTGTGGATGAATTAACATTTTATTATTTTATTAGTATCAGGTAATCTAGTTTTAGTTCATTATTTGTAATTTATTTATTTTATATAAGACATAGTATATAGACATTATGTATGATAAAGGTCAGAAAGGTAAAAAAGATGATGAATGAATTATAAAACATCCAGTAGTTGATATAATTAGGTATTTATACAATTGGTTCAATATACAAAATAGGCAATAGGTATTAATCTTTGTGTGAACTCTGGGAAAAATCTAAGTTAAGAGAGTAATTAAGACTGTGAATATGGTAATTCAAGTATATGTACACCATGGTAAGAAATTGTACAATAAACAAAGCAATAAATAAACGATTCGAGTGGTAATTAATCTTAATAATTAGATCAAGGATCATCGAATGAGTACTGTTAAGGTGGTGTCTCAAGGTCAATTGGTGGGCAGGGTGGGTTAATAATAAAGTGTGATCAAACAGGTGCTGATGAACTGCTGGTTGTCTGATATATATAGTAGGTACATGTTCAGTGGCAGTATCTAAAGTATCAAATATAGTGTCTGTGGTATAAGACTTTGAGTTTGTAGTGCTTCTTTTTTGGGTATTAATTGACTTGATAGGGTAAATTTTTCGTGAATTACGAATCAGTTTAAAATCATAATTGAACCCAATAGTGCTATGGGCGAAATCAATCAGTTTATCCATACCATCAGGTATATGGAATAACTCTTGTTTGATCTGTGCCAGATTTAATGCTCCATATTGTGCCCAGTGTTCTTTGGGCTTTAGTGATTTTACCACATTCAGTTAAGTAATGGTCTATATTATAATGTTTATGACACCATTTACATATAGTAGGGAATAAAGTTTCTTTACCAGGAGCAGGTCTGAGACGTATGAAATAAGTGAGCTAACCATTCTAGGTTGTTGTAATAAAGCACAATGCTTTAGAATTGGATGAAGGTACAAAACTTAGTGGGTTATTATTATGTAGCCACAGCTTGGTGATGTGGTTGTTGTTATAAAAATATAGTTCATTTTATGTGATGAAGTGTTTTTCGACTCTGTTTGTAGCTTTCGAATAGTGATTGAATAGCTGTTAAAGGTAAAATATAGTGGAATAATTTTTTAGTCGATTTCTTGTGGGTTACAATAGTAGCTTTGGTAGATACTGTAATGATTCTAGAAACTGAGTGACTGGTTTGTTGAGTAGTTGATTAGCAGGAAAGTTGTGATCAACATTATTAGTTGAATAGAGTTTTGGGGTAATTGGTACTACTGGTATAGGTGTAATACTATCATCGGGATCCCGAGTTGAGGAGGCTTGATTCGTAGTAGAAATGGTAGTATTTAATGAGTTGAAGGATGTCGTAGTAGGGTTGAATGAACTAAAGCACTGAAGAGTTTTAGCTTCTGAAGCACGTAGGGCATCAATATTTGTTATAGGGTGGTTGTTACAGTACTTCCATGGCTGGCTACACAATTGCAAGGAAAAACCTCGTGTACGGTAGAGGCTTACTAGGATCTTAACTCATAGTTTTCCGGTACAAAAATTAATTTTCGTGTAAATAGAATTTAAAATATTTATAATATTAAGCTGACGGGCTCATTGATATTGAGGGTTCTTATAACTAGAACTTTGGAAGGGTGATCAAGGTATGGTAGTTGAAGTACGGGTAGAAGCATCAGCATTAGTAGATCGCGAATCAGGTACAGTTCCAATGGCAGGGTTCTGGCATATTTTGTTAGCAGATATCGTATTGACACATTATGTTTAACTAAATTCTGGTGCATATGTTTATATACACTTATTTATTAGTGGATAGATTTAACTGGTTATAAGTCTAGAATCTAAGCCATTTGAATAAAATGAATTTTTTATAGGTATATATAGCTGTTTCATATGCTGATGTAGACTTTTTATACCAAAAAAACTGCAGTTGAAAAATAGAATACGTCCCAAGTATATTTGATATTCGAATTAATATATAAAAAATAGAATACGTACCAAGTATATTTTATATTCGAATTAATATATAAAATATATGAATAAAAGGGTAAAAATTCTAGTTATATAAACTCTTAAATTAAGAAGTCTATAATTAAGAAAGTTTATAAATAAACAAGTGAAATATAACACCTTATTCTATAGATAAATAAAGCACCTTTAATAAATATATATGCTCAGTTTAATTAGATTATATCGGGTGAGGTTCTAATAAGGTTAAGGGAAAGCCACTCATCTCAGCAGCATGCTCTACCCATCTCGGAAGATATTTATCTTTCATTAATATTGCTGCATTGTTATATATTCCGCGTACTATATAGCTGTATTGTATAAGCTGTCCCTCAATCACAATCATGATTGTGTAGTAGTTTCAGGAGAAGCTTGACTGGCTATAGTAGCTACATATATGCTTGGTTCATCATTCTGTTCATCGTTCTATCACGAATGGTATATAAAGGACTGCAACATATATCTGCTGAATTAATTATAATTAGTTCAAGTGAAAATAGTTACCTCTAAATTGAAACATTTTTCACTAACCACTACAGTTGAGCTGTTTAATATATTATTTATGGCCGGCTACTGATTGAAGTAATATTTTTGGAATTAGACAGCTACTATAGCTGTTTAATAACTAGCTGTATACTTAGTGAAAAATGAGTTTGAATTCAAAAGAAATAAGAAGCTTGCTACTATCAATTCAATTAATGGCTAAATTAGATACATGAAAATGGAGATATTGTAATAATTTATATACCATTCATAATTGAATGGTGAAATAAAGAAAGTTACTATTATTATTATGTACTGTGTTTCCATGCTCCTGTATATACATATGAACTTTATAACTGTGTATTTGAACAATTATATCTTGTATATAGTAATTAATTATTTGCTTCACTTGATATAATAGTATATTCTTCACTACCTATAGTGAGTTGAGCTCCTGAAACCAATAAACCTGTACAGGACTACTCGACTGAAATCTCTGCATGCTATCTATTGTACCTAGTAGAACGTTTAGATCTCTCAAATGTCTGTCTCAAAATGTTCTTAGTGTATACCAGTATACTATAGTGGTATCAAATTACGCTTATTGGTAATATTACCAGGTAATATTACCAGGTAATATTACATTGCTGTTAAACGATTGATTGCTATAACTTGATTTCTACTGCTATTGCTGGCAATATTCATATGAATGATGCATGCATGAGTGAATATAAATATAGGCCAAATTCCTAAATATACTAACTCAATAACAATCTAAACTCAAGTCATATATAGTTTTGAAGAATCTAGTAATAATTAGGCTAAATTTTACCCATGGGTGCACTTAATTGAGATACTTCAAATTTTATCTGCATATATCATACCTGAAAAAAAAAAAAGGGCCAAATAACTTACGATATACAGCTATATATACAGATATTCAAAACCTGCTTAATTATACCTTACATTTTACAACATTAATAAAATGATAAATCTAAGATTACTTAAGTTGGCTAGTGATAACTAGGAGCATATTGAATACAAAATTAAAGCCACATAAATTTTATTATACTAGCCAAGTTATAAACTGATCTGACTATTAATATAAAATCGCTTTTACGGTTTAACCATTCAAATATAACACGCGTCATTCTCAAGCCCATCCTTTTCGAGCGAGTAACGCGTGAGTCGGCTGGCTCATAACATGTTCAACTGGTTTAATAACGCCTGTGCTCTTGCGTCTGCTTAAGATTATAAGGCTTGTAGCTTAAATTTCAAGCGGACGCAGCCAGGTGCTACATGTGTTGGGCAGAAGTCTAGGACGGACGCGTTATTAAAAACCTTAAAAATTTAAAATTAGTTAAAACTTTTATCAACCCCAACAAACACTTGCACAACATAAACTAAATCTATACTCAGTTATAGCGATAAATTATAGTTGCTCATTCTTGAGTGATCTGAACTTTAGCGGTTGAAATGGTGTAAAGTCAATCGCATTACAATGAAAATAGATCTGATTAATAGTAGCAACACAATGATAGCAAAATAGAGCTTCAAATGATGACCTATGATACTCCCGAGGAGATTTAATACAACAATTGGAAACTAGGATAAAATCCAAAAGTTCCACAGTTAATAGAACCACTCAATATTGCAATCTTTACTGAATATCTTAATCAAAATCTACAATATTTGTGAGGAAAGCAGAAGAAAAAAAAACAAGAATGCCAAATTTAGTTACAAGTCGAATAACATACCTAATTCTAACGTTACTTACTTTAATATCTGTAACATTATATATTTGGATGATAGCAGCTAATGTTTTACCACCAGATCAACCATATACATTAAAGCGGCACCCCAAATCAGGGAAATTAATTAAAGACCCTACATTTTTAGGACAATTTGATGAGAATAATAATAAGAGAGATTATATTCGAAAACAAGTTAGACATGAGTTGAATAAATTTGAGGATGATTTGCTGCAACAAGTTGATAGAATTGTGAAGAATGAAATGAGCGATCATGTTGCTAGATGGCATAAGAGTGCCAACAAGAATATTAAGCAGCAAAAGTTGGTAAAACCTGCTGCTAAACAAGTTAAAAAGCAGGATAGTAATAAAGAATTTCAGCCAAAACATTCTCAAGTGCATAATCAACAGAATAAACAAGATGGTTCACAAATTAAGCAAGAACAAAAATTACCCGAAAAAAATGATTCTCCAATAAAAATCATACAAAAAGAACCAGTTGCGAAAGAATCACAATTTAAGGAAAATATAAACAAAGTGACATCTGAGAAACCAAAAAATGCTAACCAAGAGAAAACTGTGAAAGCAGCTCAAGTTAATGTTCAACCAAAAGAGCCTCAACTTTCTAATCGGCCAGGTTATCCTCCACCACGAGTATCAAGGAAGAACGTTATCAAATCTAAATCTATAACAAAACCATCTAACGCAGTTAAAAGAAAATAATAATTATAAAATTAGCGAAGTACTAAAGTTTTGAAGGTTCCAAATTTTCGATGATTATTTTGTGATAGTTTTTTTAAAAAAATATTAAGATGACAGTTAGCATTGAACAGGCAGTTTCAAAATTTTACTTACCAAAATTCTATTGTTTTATATCTGATATAGCAATATATGTTGTTTTTTTTCACTATTTTTGAAATATTTTTTTTTTTTTTTTTTTTTTTTTGTATTCATAGCAGTCGTAAGTGGTCATTCATCAGGTGTATCGATCTATAATATTAGTCTTAAAATAAACATATTCATTTGGGTATTCAAGTCATATAGACTACTTTTGGCTAAATTCGTACCCTAAAAGATAATTTTGGTACTATTTCAAATTTATTCTTGATTGGCATTATGAAGAATTCAACCCTACATCCTATAGTGCTTTAGATACATAATTCACATTTCCTATATTTATCAGCCCAGGCCATTAAGCTTCTTCAATGCCATATATAGAATCCATATCCTAGGAATCTCCATTTTTCAACGCTCAAGCTTTAAAACCGGGGTTGAAAAGTTTTGAAGGACTTTAGGTTGCCCGCTAAACCGGGTCGCACTATAGGTGTGCTTCAGTACTCTATAGTCTGCTTTTCTTGTTATAAAAATGTAAATTATGATTTTGAGATACTTTATGATGATTGGGGCCTAGATTTTAGAATATAAATTTTAACATGCTTTGGACGCTAATATCCAAAATATATGGATATAACCACGATATCAAAAATCATAAAGCTCAGTTCGGCCTAGGCTTATAATATATATGGATTATATATACCAGTATTAACTGAGAAGGCTGTATATTAATCAATACGAGTATACTTTGATTATTCAGCATGCCTGTATACTGTTTATAGAATTATCAAGCTACAGATGAAAGCCAGCTCCATGCTATATAATGGCTGGCCTTTTAAGCTCAGTGATAATTGCTCCTTAAACCTTCACATAATATTATATACTGTATATGAAAAAGCTATAGCTTGAACATAGAAACACTTACAATAGCTCATCTTAAATTTTTATAATCAAAATATATTATAAAGGCCATAAAATTGTTTATATATATATATACTGATTTCCTGAGGTTCCAACTATATTATATGAAATATTATGTATATATAAAAATCCAAACTTTCAACCGCTTAAAACTTAAACTTTCAAACAATTTTACAATCAGGATATCCCCACCTAGTTCACTAGCAGCAGTGACATTCTTATAGCTCAACTCGTTACCCAAATTTTGAAAAGTATGGAATTAAAGTGTACATTTTACTTACTATATATATATATATAGCTTTTGAAGATTTGAAGCTGTCCATCCACTGAGCACGTTGCACTGATTAAAACTTTGATAGAACTTGAAGTCTCTGTAGCTAATACTAGTACTTAAGTAAGTTACCAGTATAGACAGAGTAGTCCCTTCAATGTTTGCACTAATTATAATTTAAATTCTCTTACATATCTTTAAACTCCTTCCATACCAGACGCGTACCAAAATGTGCAAACATATGCATGTATACCGAGATCCATATCAAAATATACCAATCCATCCAAATATAGACCACACGCATTATAATTGACCTATATATGATAAAAAAGCCCGGGCGCCACTGCTCATACAATTAGCCATGCCATGTGTTGCTAGCCGCATAGAAACCTACTCGTTGTTCTATTCATCCCATTAAAAATTAAGTTAACAATAATAATGATACCACGACAATTTATCTGATAAGGCTTTTATATATTTTGTCGAAATAACCTGATACTTAAACACTTTCACCAAACAAACACACAAAACACTGTGCTGCTGATTGTGATTCGAATTTTATTATTTCACTAAAGCGGTATGTTTGAACCATGAAGAGTCCAGGGCCCGTAGATGGGCTGGGTTTGAATTGTACGGCTGTGCAAATACCAACATTCACCCTTGAAAAAAACTTTAAAATATCAGCGCGGCTGAAACTTCGGACTTTGACCTGCCGAGCGAGCGCGCACCGCAATAATTGTAACCATGGCAGCAGGCAAAATTGTCCCGCCCATTGTTGAAAACATTAATTTCCGAGGGTACATATTATAATTAGTGTACAGCACCTTGCGCGCGCACTCAGCTTTTATTTCAGCTGCTGCCATAGGCTTAACAAAGCTTAAGCTGGACAAAGTTTAGATCGAGATTCTGTGTGGATCTCAACGGCTTTTGTCACCGCTTGAAGAAGACAAAGCAACATTTTTTTTTGCTCCCAAGTTATTACTGGTAGTTCTATCCGATATACAGTAGTAAGCGTGCGTTAACTTGATAAAATTCGTGCGGCTCACCGTTGTAGGATGTTGATGCTTAAGCTTGGCAAATCTAGTTTATTGTATTAATATAAAAAATTGCACCACCACCAAATTTTGGACTTGAAGCATCCAACCACTGCAGTATGCTTACTGTAATTATAATAACACGAGCTTTATCCATGATGATGAAAACAATAGCCATGACTACCAATAGCTAGTCCTGCATAAAGTAAGATTAATTCAGGTACCATTATCATATGCAGGAATATTTGTGGAGTAGAGCTAATTGAGGAAAGGGGAAATTATCAACTGAGAGCAGTTTAGTATATAAAACTAGTTTTTTTTTGAATAAATAATTTATTTAAAGAGATGCAAATACTTGAATTCATTTGAAAATGATAATCAGGGGGGAAAAGAGAAAATACTATAGAATCTTCAGTAATAATAATAAAAAAATCAAAAATTCCTCCAAGCTATATAATTTAATAAGTTTTTTTTTTTTGTTTGGTTAATAATAATAATAAATCGTTAGTCATTAGTTAGTATTGAGTTTATTTAGAAACTTGAGCAACAATATCAGCAGAAGGAATTGAACCCAAAATAGTTTCAGTAATAATACCAGTAACTAAATAAGGATCAATGTTAGAAGCTGGTCGTCTATCTTCAAAATAACCACATTGAGCTTTAGCAACGGATCTTGGAATTCGAATTGAAGCACCTCTGTTAGCAACACCTGAAGTGAAGTTGGTAGCAGAAGCAGTTTCATGTCTACCAGTTAATCTCATATCATTATCTTCACCATAAACTGCAATATGTTCTTTATGACGTTTTGATAATTTTTCAATGGCATCTTCAATATATTTAATACCGCCAGATTGTCTCATTGCTTCAGTTGAAACATTAGTATGACAACCAGCACCATTCCAATCACCAGCTAAAGGTTTTGGATGGAATGAAATTTTAACACCCCATTCTTCAGCAACTCGATGTAACAAATATCTTGAAACAGTCAAGTCATCACCCATTTTAATACCTTCACATGGACCAACTTGATATTCCCATTGAGATGGCATAACTTCAGCATTAATACCAGAAATGTTAACACCAGCATAAACACATGCTCGATAATGAGCTTCAACAATATCTCTGCAAAAGACTTTACCAGTACCAACACCACAATAATATGGACCTTGTGGAGCTGGGAAACCACCCTTTGGCCATCCAAAAACTTGATCAAATTCATCAAATAAAGTATATTCTTGTTCAATACCAAACCAAATACCTTCGTCTGCATGGGCTTCCATTAATTTGGCACATTCATGTCGATAATTAGCTCTGTTTGGAGTACCATCATTGTTCCAACATTCAGCCAAAACAATAATGTTATCACCAATTCTAAATGGATCTTGATAAATTGCAACTGGTCTCAAATAAATATCACTATCATTACCTGGAGCTTGTTCAGTACTACTACCATCAAAGTTCCATTCTGGTAATTCATCAATACTTGATGGTTTCTTGTCTAAAGTTTTACATTTTGATCGAATGTTGTTTGTACCATCAATCCAAATATATTCTGCCAAAATTTTACCATATTGAGGTAATTTCATATATTTCTCTAGCTAGTTTTTGTTAGTATTTCTTGCAAAAAAATACAATTAGGTATTAATAACATACGTTTTTACTGTTGGAAACGACTTCTGATGAGGGCATTTTTGTATAAGTTGTGTGTGTGTGTTGTGTTTTTATAAATATGCAAAGGTTGATTAAAAAAAATCGAGATTAAATAAAAAAAGGTTTTGTTTTTTTTTTTAAAAAGTTTTTTGTGGAGGAAGAGTTGTATTTATTATTCCAAAAAAGGTTGTCTAATGATTTTTGATCTGATGTAAAGAGAGAAAGCAAAAAATGAAAAATAGTTAATGGCGTTTTGATGATATTTATATAAAAAATTTGTATTCCTTTTTTTAGTCTTTTTTTTTTTTCAACTTTTTTTTTAGATTATTGTAGAGTCATAAAAAAAAACTCAGAAAGTGTATAAAAAGCAAATATCTGAGACATTACTGATAGCGTGCTACTGAAGTTGTCGAGCGTTTAAAGATGCTGTAGTGCAGAAAAAAGATCCAAAATTCTGTGTAAAATTAAAATTGGGTGGTTGGGAATTTTGCTTTTTCTGGGTTTTTTTTTTTGATCACTTAAGCGGTGCTTAGTGGCAGAAAAGAAATTTAGACACGCACAGCTTTACTCGCTAGGCGCACGCTTACAATTTGTTACATTTGTAAACATTCTTAGCTCAAGTAGTGCTAAGTGCTGTTTACGCTGGAGTTTTGATGTTCAATCATTAGACATTTTCAAGCACTAAAGCAAGCATTCGTTAGAAGGTTCTGATGAGATATTATCAAGTGCTAGACACTGCTAAAGTTAGGTAAAATAATGACGATAGTGCCAAATTCTTGCTGTCAATTGCTACTATTAATTGCTTTCCTGTGTTTTATTATAAGAGCACTGTGCCTGAATTGAATTAGGTACACTTGGTTATAATTAGCACATTCATGATCATAAACCGGTTCATTATGATATCAATTCTTCATCATAATCTATACTCAAAAATGTCTAATGGTTGCACATTCATGTAAAATATCTGTGATGCCTCTGGATCCTCCACAATAACATTGTTTAAGCTTACCAATATCCTATAGCTTTAGATGGGTCTGTTGTGGCTTTGTTTACAAAATTAGCCAATTCATTTTCAAAAATTATACTCAATTGCGCATGGCTATATATGGAGGTATGGATGGATATATGCTAAGATCATATGAAGTTTTCAGATTTTCAATACAACTTATTGGTCAATTAATACGGTAGGTGGTTATAATTATCATAACTTTTGCATACTTACACTTACAATTGTACAACGTTTATAAATATGTACTAAAACCATTTGGTAGTTTAAGATTCGTTTTATTTATCGATCAGCTCCCAATCCTGTGGATTACTTGAATTTGGTAGGACTGCAAAGCATTCATCCATCATTATAAAAAACGGTCAATCACAGGCAGGTTCATATGACTCGAGATCTTGATAAGGTATACGTATTACAAAAGCTTGTTGAGATAGTTGAACTCAACATGAATCCCCAACTTTGTTTACAGCTACAGTCTATAATGAAGATATGGTACCACTGCAGTTCCCGGTAATATCATGAAAGAATTATTTCAGCAGATCACTGAAAAATATCACCAAAAAAATATTTTAAATTTAGAATCCTCAACTATATATTTAGAATCAGGATATTTCAGTAATTACTATAGGTATACATGGATTATAATAGTTACTGTAGAATTTTAATGGGATGGCTGATCCTTTAACTTGTCGAGTAGTTTTCCTATTTGGAACTAGCATTGTCTAAGGTACCAATTTTAAAAATGTAGACTGGTTGGATCGATGTCTAATTATAAATTTAAGCACCAAATTACTGATTCGAGTCTCAATTAATTTATCTGATTCTCGCGTACAAATTGTACGTGTGAGCCACCTAAGACGCCTTAAACGTAGTATACTTGTGAAAATTTTCAGCCTAGCTCAAGCATAGCCAAGAGCAGTTAGTGCCGCTTGAGTGCTCCTATCTTTTTTATCATCGGCCCAAGTCGGAACTTAGCATCTGAATCTCTACTTTAAACTCCTCTCAAGCACTAGTAAGATCTTTGATCTCAGACATCTTCCCATCTCAGCTACAACCAACCACAAATTTCAACCTCCGGCACCGATAATTAATTATAATAAAGCCAGCCTCACTATAGTATAATGCTTGAGAATCTGATGCGTCAGAAGTTAACCTGCTGGCTGAGTTAAATTAGCTGGGCTTTTGTCCAGTTAACATTAATTAGCAAGACTTAAACAGATAGCTAGCCACACACTATTTCTATATTACAAAAGTTATACCAGAAGATTTATGCCTACATGTTTGAAATCTGAAGTGTAGTGGATACGTTGATTAAGACACATCTTGTGAATGCATGGTTATATTCCATCCATGATGGCCTGCAGTCTTGCAAGATAGTGAGTAGTTTAAGGTTAGTTAGGATGAATCATTTATATATTCATGACTGCAGCAGTCTATCTAAAATACTTTGTTGTTCAATTTAAAGATTCACAATCATGATTACAAAAATACTTGAATACCTGACCCAAAATCAACATTAATTGCTTAAGCTGGCTAAATACAATAAACTTCGCTGAACAAGTCATAAAACAGGCTTAGAATTATCGAGTCTTCAACTGATTAAAGATCACAGTCCGGATAGAACTCTTCGAAATTAAACCGTATAGTTAATTCATTGAATTTACAATACGTGATTCCACGATTTTACGTATTTGCCAGTACTGAATTCTAGCAATAAAGAACCCACACTGTCATATGCGGCTGTGTTGACCCTCCATATATATATATATCTATAGATGATCCATTCAAAGTTAAGGGTTTATTTTATGAACTGCATATGGACCGATTTGGTGCGTAAACTTGATCTGTCCTTATGCACGCTTAAGTGCCAATTGATTGTAAAAAAAAAAAGGCTTTCTCCGGACGGAAGGCTATATGCCATGCGTGAATTTCTAGGGTTCTGACAGTACTTCCCCCAAGCATTGATAGTTTTTTCCCCAGGTTTTGATGAAAAAAATTTACCTGCCCTCATTGATCAAGTGCATCCATATCTATATAAATTTTAGAGCCAGCCGAACGACAATTGATGCAACTAAAGCTTTATAACTTGACCCTCGTAAGGCTTAAATTCGGTAAAAGTTCTCGTTGCTCTAATTCACTAGATTGAGCTATCAATTACAATTCACATATGGATGTTGGACCAGTTTTAGGGCATAGGGAGTTTGGTTGATTGAATATTTTTAGTTGAGGGGTTTAACTGTAGTAACTAGTCTTATTTGCATCTTGAAGACTTAATTATCTATATATATATTATAATATTTATACATTAAAAGTATACCAATCAAGTTGGTTGTATAGTTGATCTTTCAAATTAAGTTGTATAAATACAGGAATGCATTAGCAGATTTTTATCAATAAATTCTGAATATAAAAAAAAAAATGGAACAAAGTCATCCAAAATTCCAAGGGTCTCTGCCACCCATTCAGAAATACATGTCGCCAGTACAACCTCATGAGCAGTGGTATACAAATAAATACCATCCGGATATTCGAATCAATCATGCACCTTGACCGAATTTCACTGAGCAAAGCTCAATTTAGCACGAGTCATGAAGAACTTTACAAATAATTAGCAACCTGACACAGTGCATCTTTAAAACTCGTTTCTGCTGCACCCACCCACCTGAATAAATTTTTTTGATCCTGCATGGATGTGAAGTATTTTGCTAGCTTCTGCTCTGTATACAACTATCTATAGTATACATGGATATAGTCAAATTTGACATTCGTAGAATTTGTCGACATTTATCTTCTTTCAACTTACAACTGTATAATATTTATTTGGATGGTAGTAAACTCCAAGGACCCAACCGTTAAAAGTTAATTATTTTCGGCTGTTCGCGCTTGAATTTCCGGATTCTAATAAATACCCTAGGCTGGTACCATAATTAAGGTATTCTTATCAGTAGCTGCATATAACATGCATAAAATGTTTTGAAAAATTTTACCCGCATTCAATTTTTTAAGCGTTCTCAAATTAAAACATCTGGAATTTATAAGTCATGTATACTCAATTGAAGCCACAGGTGGTTTACTGAAATTATTTTGACCTGAACTTGATTCAATCCTTAAATTCTAGGTGCATCCAATATTCATATATCCCATGGATATAGAATAATGGGTTTAAAAGATAGATTTATTGTAAGACTTCAGAATGTGATTGAACATTCTAGATATCTTTATTAAAATTTAATTGATGATTTTTTAGTTAGAGGAGACAAAGAATACTGCAGCTTTATGAAGAGTAGTAGTAGTAATTGAGGATTTCATTTTTTATGACTCTAGGTTTAATCAAAATTTATTAATAAAACTCAAATGTTTCAAATTATGGACAAAATTTTTTTCAAGGAGGTTGGGCTATGAATCTCAACATGAATTTCAACCTTTTGAATCATTGCTGCTGCCGCACAAAGCCTATACCAATATAGATACCAATATACCATCCATATCCATATATATGGTATAAACTCGAATCATTTGTTTCATTTGAGGGTTTCTACAGAGATTTTTTGCTGATCCAGCTATAGACTCCTCGGGTTAGATTTGTCCTTGACATGAAAGCCATTGAGAAAAAAAAACATACATCGATATAAATATACGAGAACAAGATTTTGTCTTCTTATTTGGTTTAGATAAAAAAAGTTGATCATGTAAAAGGATGGATGCTGTGATGGGGTGTTGATGGGCATCAAGCGGAAATTTTTTCTCTGTAAAACTTTCAAAACTGCTGATATTATGAAACCTTACAGCAAAAGCTAGATTTGACTGCTAAGACAGAACGTTATAAAATTTAGCCTATAGTTGAGTATACAGTTTCTGCAAGTTTTTTTTTTAAAAATATCAATCATCAAGCTGAAAAAATGGTTGTTTTAATTAAATTTTTTTTTAATTATCTATAGTTAAACACGGTAAGCTAACTTTAGACTGTGTTGGCTAGATCATACTATATATGTATGATGTGGTTTTAAATGAGTAGGATATTTTGGAACTCACATATATTATAAGGTAAAATTTCTAATGAGCTTATATTGGTTAATAGTGCATTTGCAATATATATAATAAATGAATTGCTTCTATTTACTCATAGGTCTTATCAATTACAAATCTATTATATATATACTTATATATATTCAAATGTTCAAACCAGTTGTTGACCCAGAGATCTCTAAACTGAATATTTTTCGAACTCCTGGCTATGCTGCCTTTGAATCGATCAATCAGTAATAAATACTCAGATTTCCCCACAAATTTATAAATATAGATACAGTAGTTTTCAGCGAGATAACGTTTAGCGGCTAGATCCATAGATCTATTAATATTAATTCAAATGCCGTTTTCTGTATATGTTTTTTTGAGGTAGATGGGCATCAAACATATGTCCAGCTCGAGATCTTTAGATGAGCATCTGAGTAACGGAATACATAGCTTTAATTCATTTAATTCATAGACTTAAGTTTTGATTGTACTGCAATTGACTGTATTGCCGGATTTAAGGTTATTTTACATTATTGATATATAAGATAAAGTTGATACGTTATTTGGTATTATTTTTGTTGGACGCTAGGCTCAATTAAACCCTTGAAGCTGAAAAATCTAATCGCTTTAGCATTTTTAAATTGCGATATCTGAAACAATGTGGATTTATTATTGTTATTTGAATAGTTAACTGCATTAATCTCCTCAGCTGCATACTGAGCTATATGTAAACGCTATTATCTGTGTGATGGCAGCTAAGTAACATCCATCAATTGGTCCTGTTAGGATTATTTATGCACGACCGTTAGATTATTCTGATAATGACGCGATGGCTGTGTTGGCATCCGGATACCGCCAGAATGAATTTATTTATAACATCGATTAATCTGTGATGATATGGTGCACAGCTAAAAATACTCCACATCCATGATGTTGCGTATGTATTAGTTCTGAACGGTTTTTATATGCTACCATGATAGTTAAAGCTCGCAAGTGCAGTAAATAATGATCTGGTTAACCAGCCAATACATTGATCATGTAAAGAGCAAGTGGTACACTTTTCAGACCAGGGAATATTGTATATTATTAGCTAGAGACTAAATTAAGGGTTAAATATTTCAATTAATTTGAATAATTTTTTATAATAATGATTTGCCCCGGAAGCTGACTTGAAAAGCTATTAATAGATATATTCCGAAGTGTAATGTACCATGCATCAATTTAGATCATCTCGGCTATAGCTATTTTAAGTAACTTCTATAGTATATCTGGTAATTATATCGATCGTCACGCTGGAATAACTAGCTCTATTCAGCCGCATGTTGGAATTTTCAAATCCGAGGAAACAATACAATCCAAGGGAAATTTTTTTGTTCATTTTGTTCCTGAAGGGTTCGAGAGTTTTTTGTTGCCATGGCATCTATTATTATAACTAAAGTCTTGGGCTTAAAGGGCCATCGACAAACATAGCTCTGGATCGATCGCGAGGAATCTATATATATTTAATTCTGGGTCTATTCTTAATTCGAAGTGATCAAATTAACCAACAATCGATATAACATTTCAAAGAGGACTTTACACTGAACCTACAACTTTAGGAATATTGCTGTATCCTATAGAACTATGCTGATACGATACTATTAAGACTACTAAGAATGTATAAATAGTTTATCATGGTAAACTTAGCTATTCAATTACAGTTATAATCAAGATAGAATTATAATATATATTGATCATACTACGTATATGTATATTGGTTACAGACTAAACACATCTGAGTCATTTGTGGATAAATAGGTACTTTTTCTTCCCCGGGCCACGTTTAACTGGAGTTACAACTAGGTAAGGTAATACATAAGTGATCAATTAATTGAATAAGCATGCCTAGGCGATTTTTGTTCGACTTACGTGTAATTATTTTTTTAATATTGTGATACAGCAGTCAAATCATCACTATTTTGTCAGTTACTATTTCATGTTGCCTGTTGCTAATACAAGCAGTTGCTCTTTTCTTGAATGTTTAAGGGTGAATTCTCCTGAAACTTTTCAATGTTGTTTACATATCCGGATGTAGTTACAATTAATGTAATTTTGGTAATATTTAATTAAAGAATTACGGACCGGCGGGAGGCGGCTCTCTGCCGTGGCTGAGTTTCAGTGTCAGGTACACAGTTCTAAATTTAGAACTTTTGGTACACACGCATAGCGCGGCCACACTCCTGTCATGGTGCTGCCCCTTGCATCCATCCGGATGAAGAAAAAAGGGATAAAAATATTTTGCATTCTCTGCAGCTTCATGATATGAGCATTATTCGAGCAGCCATGCTAGACTTAGATCAACTTATAAGTAAGCATCCATTGAAACGATACCAAAATATGGTACCAGTAGTTAATACTTGCATGGGTGTTTCCGTGGCTGCACACAACCTCAAGCACTACTACTGCAAGCCTCAAGCCACAAATGATTAATTATGGCTTTTTGAACCTGTTAAATTCTAATTATTGATACGATTAATCCTGGGTGTATAATTAAATTGAGGCTAGCTCTAACAAATTTCACTTCTAGGCAGAGTTCAATTAACTAAATGAGTGGCACGAAAATTGCGCCTTCGCGATATCAATAAATTGAAAAAAAAAAAAAAAAAGCCATCAACGCGGCAAATTGTAAACACCGGCTAGAATGCCGCTGCGTAAACTAACTGAAGTACATCCGGGTTGGTATAAATTTAAGGTAAACAAAGTTCGATGCACAAATCTATATATAGCGCCGTTGAAAGATCGATGAAAGATAAGATCGAAGATTGCAGTATCACATATCGAGATCCTGATGATTATTAGATTTAGAAATACCTATAGCTAACGTATACTGTAGCTAATTATAAGGAATCCAAGGTCTTGGAGATACAGTAAGTTTTAACGCGTTCTGGAGTGTGTACTTTTTGTTACTTTTGTTTCTATTTATAGATACAGTAATTGTTTAGGGGTTTTTTGAAATAGAATCAATTGAATTCAGTAGTGTGAAAGCTGCATACAAAAGGTGCTTATAGGGGTGTAACTCTTAACATATAAACAAAGAGTACATCCTTTTGGATTTTGACATGACTGATGCTATAGAACCAGGGGAGGTGAACCGATTTCTTAGGTGCAAAATATATATGAAAAGCATGTACACTTAAAACGTTGTACCTCATGGCTCCTTTTTTGATTGTCCCTTCGAATGTACGTTGAACATTGCCTGCTCATGAAGAATATATCTTAACCAAAGATACATGCACTGTGTACCACGTTAAATTATTTAAAAGATAATCTATAACTTTTTAAAGGTAGTTATAATGCATCAGCTAAACTGCTAATAATATTATAGTATACAATAAATACAATTACTGGATCCCTTGAGCTCTCGCGGTTAATATCTACATACAGGGGCTTTTAAAGTACCATGATGTGCAAATTATAAATATATAATTCGAATTAGATTTCACAGTATAAATCATCATATATTGTGAACAAGTTTGCATATTTTTGCATCGAATTTACTGCCTGTGATATTTAATTAGTAATAGAGAACTGTTATGCTCTGTAGCTGATCATATAAATAACGTGCGAAAAACTTCTTAAATACTCAACTTTTATGATACTTTTATTAGAAGCAGCTAGTGCTTATTTAAGGCTATTTAACATTTGAAACTGGACCTATGAATGACCAACAACTAATGGTCGTTGTTATTTGATTATAAGTCCTATATCCTAGGTGCAGTTATTTCATAATCCGGGTGATAATAATTCCAGATTTATTCATGACTATTCTATAACTTCTGGCCTGGAAGATATATCAATCTTCTGATGAATGTATACATGCATCACAGTAATATCTCACGTCATTCTTGCCATTTCTCTGCAGTACATGTAGGCCGGTGCACGGGCTTTTAACTAGCTTGTATCACCTATAGTACACATGCATGTGAATAATAATTGGTCGACCTCATTTATAGGTCAATATATGTTAGTTCGAATATACATAGTCAAGAGACTTATCGATAATATTATATCCACATCATAGTTATCATTTTTTACCATATGGTAATAAAAGTACGATGTTATCATCAGCATGTACTTTGGAAATATTTTGAAAAAGACAGCTGATTAAGATGCGCAGTGCTTCGAGAACTCTCATACTTTCGATCTTATAAGTAAATTTGTAATATCGTTATAATTAACACCGTATAATTAAGTAAACATCGACGTATTTTGATCGATCATTTTTGAAAATAGATCCAGAACTAAATTACCATATCAATAGTATTATTTACCATACAGCACAATGTATTACCATGTATTACTGTCTAAAGGCCATCGTTAATATCTGCTTGAATTAGTATAACCGTAGTTTCACCTGTACAAAGTTAAAAATGATCGAATCGACACGTTTTACAATGTGCAGGAAGACGATGATGGATGATGGAAATAAATACTCACTTCTGAAAGCACCGAAAGGCATGACGTCAGGTAAGACTGTATTCACAGGATACCTGCAGAAACCATGTGGTTTATGTATGAAGGGCTCATAACTTGCTCAGAATGTTTCACCCGCTTGAAGAAATTCTGTTAATTCGAAAGTAGGAACGACGTGGCTCCATCACTATCGATGAGGCTTCTGTTGGAACATGATGATGCCCCATTGATGTCGGTGTTGCTATCAACCTTGAATGACCCAATAAGTAAATTTGTATATCCGAAACCTGTAGCATACTTGTTGCTTGTAACTAAGCATGTGTCTACTTGCAGTTTCCATACCATAGATTTCATCGAGATTTCGAAAAATTAACAAGATCTGATTACACTGATTCAGCATTCAAGTTCCTGACAATGTTTATTCTATTATAATTATAGCAAAACTAAGAATAATTGAATAGTTCCGGTGGATGCCTTCGAATCAATAAATTTATTCAGCGTCATTAAAAGTCAGTATATATGCATGCCGGCCTATAGTCAATTGATATCTAGATTATAATTATCTAATATTCCAGTGAATATATGGTACCCCTAGTCCTGCTCTCAGAACTATAATAATTTTAGATCCATGCATGGCACCATAATAATTATTTCTAGTATACTTTTTTATGATGCCTTTAAAAGTCTTAACTAACTACAGCTTTTATATACAGTCTTGTACAACTTTACTTGTAGCTAAAAAACATCATTTATTTATATATTGTTAGTAGTGTAGTGCCTATTGATAATTTATAATTAGTACTTAAGCTGCTTGTTACACTGACACTGTAAAGCCTGTGATTAAACACCAAGGTAAATTTAAAAAGTTTATGGTGCTGTTGACCGGTATTCAAACCTAAAAGGAGGGACCGGTTATTCTAAATGGCGCCGCAACTGTTGTGGTTGCCTTAGATCGTAATCGTTAAGAATTTAAATTAATGATTCAATAAGGGTCAGCATCATGCTACTGGCAACTTCGTCTATATGTAGATCTGAAAATCTTTTCACTTGTTAGGTTTATCAATGAATTGTGTCATAACCCTATTTATGTAGTCACTGTGGCATTAGTGCTCATTTAAGGATTTTTAATGGAGAAGATGATAGACAGGACTTCTATCAAGTGAAATATATCGATGATGGTGTGCACCATGGTACCGTACGTAATAATAATCTTGATCAAATGCCGATACTTGTTTCGTTATTATTATCAAAACTGACAGTATCATCGATCGATAATACGGGCCCAATATATATATATATACAAATTCGAATATCCAGCTGTTGAGTGGCAACTAATCGCTACAGTCGGTTCAACCTGGACCGATCGATAACACTACTATTAAAGAGAGAATTTCCTCTCTTTAACTTTCATAACTAAAAACCTAAATATATTATTATTGTACTACAATTTTAACCTCAGCTGATAACTCTGTATATATACCATGCAAACGGTTTTAAAATTTCTACAATGAATTCTCAAATACTTCTAAACCTTGCCTAATCAAATAATAAGAATGTTTGGTGTGAGTGTATTAAGTTGATTCAAACTGATATATACTGTTCATATATATATATATACCACTTAATTTTTTTGTTCTGAAATAATTAACCTGATAATTGAGCTTCTTTTAAGGAGATATATACAATTTTATAAAAATCTTAACTCACAATTGTCGTGATTGAGCAGATACAGAAGGCGGCGCGTGCGCCTTTCAGCTCCCCCTGAAACATTATAAATAAACTTTTTCACTCTACATCTGAAAAACACTATAATCCTATCATTTAATCACAAACAACTTGATAAAAGTTTACCCCATTTGACTGATTTTTTTCAATAAAACATAACTTTAGCATTCAAATTTTTGTTTGAATATAAAACTGGTATATGCTACAATAGCAAAAATATGCGAAAATTTGGGTTAAAAAAAGATAATCTCGGCAACGGGGAATTGAACCCCGGTCCCCCGCGTGCTGCTCTAACCGAGAGAATCAATTAGAACTTGACAGGCGGAAATTCTAGCCACTAAACTATTGCCGAATTTAATCTCGGCAACGGGGAATTGAACCCCGGTCCCCCGCGTGCTGCTCTAACCGAGAGAA
>JAKTSB010000334.1:0-20407 GCA_030579975.1 Blastobotrys buckinghamii (nom. inval.)
ACGATGTTGCAAGCGATTAAAAATAAGGCCTAAAGTACAGTAATTAATTATAATATTCTAAATATTCTCTCTCTTCTCCTGATCACGACAAGAGGCTGGTTTGCATTAGACCAAACTAGATTTTACTTAATCACCCAAGGTGGGGTATTCGGTTCATACTATAAATGCATTGTTGCAAAGTCATGGATTTGGATGCTGTGTGATCAGGTATCGGAGTAATCAGAGATTTTTTGGTTTTACTTTAATGTACAACTTGTAGCTGGACGACGTTCGAGATATGGAGGAACAGTAATAACCAATTTTAGGTTACAATAATTAAATTAATTTATAATGAGCTAATTAACCATAATATTTCAACGCATGTAAATTTTACGGATAGTAGAGTATAGATTGATGCATGTGCACTATACAGTAGGTTTACTTGGAATGCACCCCGTAAACTAATGCAATTGTTGTCCATTATAATAATGATATTTGTCCGCTAAATATTCCAATCCATGCATTGTGTGGATCGATCACCTCTATATGTATACTGTAGTTATATGTTGAAATATTATTCCTGCGTAATTATTCAAATCGATATATAAATCTAAGCTGAGACAGGTGACTGTAAACTGCTCAAGTTTAAATCAGCTAGCTGAGACTATTATAAGATCAGATGCGGCTCACATATACAATCATCATGGATGGATATAAGCATTTACATTGTAATATTATATATATACGTGCGTCTTGATAAGGTTTTATCGAACGGCAACAAAAGTTACAGTACTACGTGTAGATACCTGTTTATTGCAAATGTAAACTTCAAAATAACATTGTAATATATCCAAACTCAGTTACCTTCTCGGTGAAAGTCTGGATCCAAGGAATTTAATTTCGAATGAAATTTACATGTGCACAATAATCAATACACGCATTGCAATTAATTGATATATATATATATATATAATCTGCTGGCCCGGATCATTAATAGCAATGGTTTCCTATAGCCAGATACTCAATTAACATGAGTATGCCAGTAGTGATAAAGGCTCTTAAATATATATAATGTTACAGGTTCGCTGCGCAACTTTGCGGCGTTAATATTTAATAAGGACCATGAATTCTTCATATAGAGATTAACATGTATGCCCATGTACTATAATAAGAGAGTTGATATTTAAATTTTAAGTTAATATGTGCACTCAATTGATGTTCCGGCTGTTTAGCATTCATTCGAATGTCGGCTAATATAATATCCATGCAATATTAATATATATTTAAATTGCTTAAGTTGGGTTGTCAATGCTACTTTAAAACTTATAAATATTTGATTTAAATTATATATATATTTATGACAAGCACTTGTTTTCAAACGTGTACATTTAGCTTATATATATGGAATACAACATATAGAAACATATGTATAGAGACAAACCTGCCAGTTTGAGGTCCTACCGACTCTAGAAGCTTAGATTTTATAGTACTGGTGTTATACTGGTGATTCAATATTACCCTTTCGGTATACATCTGCATGCCAGTCAATTATTTTTCAAAATTTAAATATATATATATATCAAAATCATGATCGATCGTAAAATGCAAAGGCTGTTTTATATATGATTTAATTGACGAATGGTTACATTTAACTGATCTAACAGGATACATACCAGCATTGATAAAAGTGCATATTTATTATGTACAGTACATAGTTTCTAGATAAACTGCAATCATGCTTTCAGTCCCAGTTTCACAAAATAATAACAAGCCGCATATAGTGCGGCTTGATTCGGAAAGAAATGGTTCTAGGTAGCGGCAGGTGAGCCAATTAGGTACTAAAAAGCACATCCCTCGTTATTTATATAATTAGAGATTGAACTTAATTAATCAATAAAAAACATAAAAAATAAATATCCATATATTCTATAAGAAATACACAAAAACTATAATCTACTTTTCGCTAGAGTAAAAATTAGTTTTTTTTACTTTGTTCCAAAGCAGCTTTTAAAGCAACTTCATCACCACCATGTTCATTAAAAACATCTTTACCCCATTGTAACCACAAATCATTATATCTAGTGTCGGTGTTTAAAGCTTCCAACTCTTTAAATTGTTTTTCAGGAATTTCAAAAACATCAAAATTATCTTTAATTCTTTGAGGAGTAACAGATTTTGGTACAACAACAAAACCTTTTTGAATTAAAAATGATACCAAAACATTAGCAACTGGTTTTTTCAAATCTTTTGCAATTGCAATAACTTTTTCATCATCAATAACTCGTGGTTTCCCATAAACATTATTACCTAATGGACTATAAGCAGTTGGGATAATACCATGTTTTTGATGAAATTCATGTAATTTTGGTTGTAATAAATATGGATGAGCTTCAATTTGATTAACTGCAGGTTTGATTTTAGCAATTTTCAAGATTTTTTCCAAATTTTCAATTGTAAAATTTGAAACACCAATTGATTTAACTTTACCTGTTTCAACCAATTTTTCCATTGCTTTCCAAGTTTCTTCTAATGGAACATCAATTTGATTTGGAATACCAGTTTCTGGATCTTTTTCAACTAATTTATCACCTGTAGTAATAAAAGAAACTGGCCAATGAATTAAATATAAATCCAAATAATCAACTTGTAAATCTTTCAAAGTCTTATCTAAAGCTGGCTCAACTTGTTCAGCTCTATGAGCATTATTCCATAATTTTGATGTTAAAAAAATATTTTCTCTATCAACACCTGAGTTTTTAATACCTCTACCAGCTTCTGGTTCATTTTGATAAATTGCTGCCAAATCCAAATGTTTATAACCATGTTTCAATGCAACTTCAACTGCAGTTTCAACTTCATTAGGTTGAGATAACCAGGTACCCAACCCAATTGCTGGAATTTCATACCCAGAATTTAGTTTATAAGTTGTATTAGTTGAGATACCCATTTTTGTATAATGATCACTTTTGTTTCAGTGTTGCTAATATTGCATATATATTTGTTATAAAAAAAAAACTGGAGGATCTTTCTTTGTTTATATAGTTTTTTTGGCACAATACACGTTTTTACTAATAAAAGTGGTGTGGGGGTGTGCTAGAAGGGCTTGAAACACCATTTAATTTTACAACACGACTTTAGTGAGTATGTAGTTACCACAGTAATTTCTGTATTTCCTCCGCGGGACCGCGCTTTCGGAATTTCAATCAAAAATCATCCAATTTCTGTCTACACTATCGCAATAGAAATGATGAGTTTTTCAATTCTTATCAAAGATTGCGAGATTAATCTTGTTATGTTCTGGATACTGCTACAGAGTAAGTTTAAATTGCAATAAAAATTTCAGAGGTTCAGTATAAAAGTTTTGTAATATCTGTGAATCAATAATAAATGAAGCAGAAAGTTTAATGCCACGATCAAAAATTAATTACTTAGGTTGTGATAACCTTCTGTAATCAGTTAAAGTCTTGCATTTAAAGCGGCTCTTTCAGCAGGTAACATCACAGGCGTATACCACTAAAACTTGTTGGGTGAATTTCTTATTCTAGGTTATATCCAGGATTTAGTATTCCTAGCTCTGATTTGCAAGACAGCTATAAACAGCTTTATAACCTCAAGTTCGATTGTGTATCTAAATTTCTGTTAACTAGTATTTATTTGAACATGTATAAGGGTAAAATATACATATGGGTTCGCGTACATGAAGTGTATGGAAATATCGCATATTATATCATAGTTCATTTAAGTAAACTCATTCAATTCGAGCTAGCTAAAGCTTTCAGGTTCATACCATAGCCCTCGTCTTTAGAATATATATCTTTTAAGACATATTAACATTGGAGCTATTGTCCGGAATCCGTACGTGTGAAACACAATATAGTTTTCAAATATTAAGCATCAAGCCAAAAAAAAATCATCTCTAGATTAGCACGCTGATGATGATACCTAAAAGTTTCAATATTCAAAGCCAACTTATCTTCATCCATATCCATAGATAGGTCAAAGAATCAGACTCACCGTTGATTTTTTATGGGGTAGAACATGTGTACAGTTTTAAAATTGTGTTGTAGCATTCTGTAACTTAAGCAGTACTGAGTTTTTACCCCACCCCCTGCCGATGGCGAGAATTGCCAACTTTAGTAATTTTTATGTCGATAGTTATCCATATATATATACGGATGCCTAAAATTATTAGGATCTATAGTATAGCTTATAATGGGAGTTAATCATCAATATTTGATTCGAGTCGATTAATTTAATCTGGTTTTGAGGGGTATCAGTGGAGTTTATTATAAACAGAAATCTAGGCATATCAATTAAATTGAATCCAATATTGATTCCAGCATATATGATCATCAATAATAATGAATGAACAGTTTGTTTGTAATGATTGGTACACAGTTGCATAGGCTACGTTTGCATAGAGTGCTACACACAGAGGATATTACCATTGGCATATAAAGCTATCACACAGTTCGATATTATCGATCACCTAGCTACTGTAGATATCGCAAGTGATCTGTACAGATTGATACTGCCTGAATTTTTGTTTATATAGCAATATACATACAATTGTATATTTATTGCCATAGTTAAAAATTTTAAGTATTATTTTTAAATTGGTTGATTTCATCACTTGTGATTAATAACTAATCTAGCTAATTACGATTTATTGGAGCCTTAATTTCTCTACTCAAATTTGTATATATACCATTATATTGGTTTACAAGCCGCGATATCTATAATGAAGTAAGGTCAACTATAGTATATGTGAATATATTCACGATCCATGGTAGATCAACATATTTATCGCAATATCTACAGCTAACTTGATCATAGATGGATCACCATACTGTCATTACATTTCATTGCAGATACTGGTACCTGCTGCTGATGGCGTGAATTCCTTAATCTAGTAATTTCATCCATTTATAATGATTTCAATTGATTAATTCCCTCCAAAATTTTATAGAAGTAGTTTATCGTTCGTTAAGGGTATGAAAAATCCGACACATGTCAACGCTACTTATCTATGGTATAAAAAAACAATTTTGAATTCAAATTAATAAATTTTCTCTGCTTGAGAATCATAGATCAGATAATCGGTCTCCTATTTTTCTATAGTACTGCGCGCGAAATTGTACGTATCCGCGTCAATGTATCATAATCTTGAAGGGAAACCAAAAATTGTGTGAACGGGATTTTTCTAATCTGCCCCTCCTCAACATTTCATCCATGATAACTTGAAGATCATAAACAATAGAGCTTTATCCGGGCTATGATACTTTGAAACATTATGCTTACAAGGTCTCAAGCGGTAATCAATCTTTAATTCATGATTCAACGGAAGAGCATTATTTAGCGGTACAGAAAAAGGTTAATTAAGATACTGCGGTAGTGAGTGGCCTGGCTTATTGATCGATCTTCGGATTTAAGGTAATACTGAAGAGTGGGGTACCACTGGCTTAAAAATAACGCAATAACACTATGATAGCACCAGAAGACTGAAAAAATCAGTTTCGATGATCATATTCATGATATATAAACCCTGAAAAATCCACCACTATACTGCAAAAATTTCACTTTTAAATATTATAATTAAAAAAGTATACAACAAAAATGAATACAGAAAAACGACCAAATTTTTTAATTATTGTTGCTGATGATTTGGGGTTTTCAGATCTTGGATGTTATGGTGGTGAAATCAATACTCCAAATATTGATAAATTAGCCCAAAATGATGGGTTAAGATTCACAGATTTCCATTCAGCAGCAGCATGTTCACCATCAAGAGCAATGATTATGACAGGTACTGATGCACATATTGCAGGTTTGGGTAATTTAATTGAATGGGTCAATTTATCAGGTCAAAATGCTGGTAAAGGATCTAAAATTTCAACTGCAAATCAAAGAGGTATGCCTGGTTATGAAGGGTATTTAAATGAAAGAGTTGTTGCATTACCAGAAGTATTAAATGATAATGGTTATTACACTTGTATGGCAGGTAAATGGCATTTAGGTTTAACACCAGAACATTCACCAGCTCAACGAGGGTTTGATAAATCTTTTGCACATTTACCAGCATGTTCTAATCATTATGCATTTGAACCAGAATATAAAGATGGTGATGAAACTCCAATTTTTTTGGAAGCTTCATATATTGCATTACATAGTGAAGATGGTGAATATGTTAAGAAATTACCTGATAATTGGTATTCATCAAATGGGTATGGTGATAAAATGGTTGATTATATGAAACAATGGAAATCTGGTGATAAAAGTGAATCACCATTTTTTGGGTATTTACCTTTTACTGCTCCTCATTGGCCATTACAAGCACCACAAGAGTTTATTCAAAACTACAAAGGTGTTTATGATGAAGGTCCTGAAGTTTTGAGACAAAAACGGTTACAAAGATTAAAAGAATTAGGTATGATTAAAGAAGATGTTGTACCACATCCAGTTGTTGCAGAAGAAGAATATCAAGAATGGGAAAAATTAACTCCAGAACAAAAGGCAAAATCTGCAAAGGCAATGGAAGTTTTTGCTGCAATGGTTGAATGTATTGATTATAATGTTGGTAAAGTTATGAATCATTTAGAAGAAATTGGTGAATTAGATAACACGTTTATTTGTTTCATGAGTGATAATGGAGCTGAAGGTGCAGCTTATGAAGCATACCCATTAGTTAAAAATGGTGCAATGAGCCATTTATTGAAATATTATGATAATTCATTAGAAAATTTGGGTAATGGTAATAGTTTTATTTGGTATGGCCCAAGATGGGCTCAAGCATCAACTGCCCCATCAAGATTATATAAAGCTTATACAACTGAAGGTGGTATTAGAATTCCATTCTTGTGTAAATTCCCACAAAATGTTCAATTAGCAGATCAAGGTAAAGGTATCAGTGATAAATTTGCTACATTAATGGATATTGCACCAACAATTTTAGAAATGGCTGGTTGTAAACATCCAGCACCAGAATATAAAGGTAGAGAAATTGTTCAAATGAGAGGTAAAAGTATGTTACCATATGTAACCGGTGGAAAAGAATCAATTCATGAAAAAGAATTTGTTGAAGGTTGGGAAACTAGTGGTAGAGCTGCTTTAAGATTTGGTGATTGGAAAATTGTATTTATTCCAAAACCAAAAGGTCCAGAAAAATGGCAATTATATAATTTATCTGATGATCCTGGTGAAATTAATGATTTGGCAGAAGAATATCCTGAAAAAATGAAGAAATTAAAAGAGTTATGGGATATTTATGTTTTAGAAACTGGTGTTGTTCCATTATCACCTGAATTAGGTAATTTCTTACAAACTATGGAAGAACAAATGGTTGAAAATATTTGGATGGAATATGATTATTGGAAACCGGGTGCAAGAGATGATCCTGAAAAATTTCAAAGAAAACCATGGAGATATCAAAGAGTTATCAAACAATTTTAAATTTTTACGTTAAGTAGTTTAGCTTTTTGTGTTTATAATTTTAATATAATGAATTTATGAATTGGAATTATTTATTTTGGTATTAATCAATTGTCTATTTCAAACAATAATGTTTGATTGTTTTTTTTTTTTTTTTCGGTATTGGTATTATTACATACTGAAGTAGCTACTTGTAACATGATCAAATAATCAGTATAACTTGAATATAACCGTTTAGATTGTATCATTGTCTAGATTTAATTGTAGATTGATAAATATTTTGATAAAGTTTAGCTCGTTAGAACTAATAATACTCACGAATATTCTCGAGTAATTTTTATAAAAAAACCCCCGAATATTAGTAAGATATGGCTTAGATTTTTATATATACAAATGTACGATCGGCAAATGATAACAATCAATAACTAAAATTATAATAAACCAATCGACAGGTAGTAGTGGTTTAACTATTGACGTTACCTACATACTTGAAGATTATACATTTTTTATATCAATTGAACAATACATCTTTGCCCCACATTATGATTAATTAGCTGGAACAGCAGAATTATTTGAAGTTTATAGTCCTATAGTTATAGTCATATTTACAAAAACAAGTATTGATGTTATATAATAATATACAAAACTGACGTTTAAGCCGCCAAAGGCGATAATTACCAGATTTGGACCCCGTTAATTGGTTTCAAATAGTCTAGGGCTCATCAACAAGGTCTCTCACTTAAGACCTATAAAGCACGGTATCTATGTATATAACCCCGGGCCCCTTTTTTTAGGGTGGGTAGAGATTGTTAGTTACCATATGGTATGGTATACAATGCCTAACTAGCATAAGCGTTCACGGCTCTAATATAACTATAAGCGCAATAAGTAAATACTGCCAAATGTTATTATTTGGTTATTCACAAAACACATAATACAATTATGTGGTCTAGAATACCCTATCAATTGTAGACCTTTCTTAGTTAATTATCATTCCAATTGAATCAATTGATTAATTTAAAATTTGCTACTGGGTGCATGCACCTAAAATTTCTCTATTAATCGAATAATCGTTTTTACACATTAGCGGTACATTTACAATGAGGGGTTCCATCCAAATAATAAGAAAACAAAAATACCATATTATAGCTTTGTTTAATCATACAGTAGAACTAAACTAGTAAATTCAGCCTTCTGTAACCTGGTATGGGGGAAGTTTGTTTATTTGTGTTAGATCAATATTGAGGTTTTAAAGTATAGAGCATCATCATATGGATCATGGATCAGTCAATCCAATTTAGGCGATCGAGGTTTTATAATAGGAATTGCTAAAAATCGCATGCACCAAGATTGATTGAAAGATTACCTGGTATACCAGATGGTATTGGTGCTTGAGCATAGAAATTGCGGGGAAACTGGGGCTGTCGGGGAAACCGAACTCTGCCAATTAGCCAAGCGGGCGTACTCCCCAGAGGCTCATTTCAAACTCTACCAATATATGTAGTATATAGTATACACCGCAATTTATAACGAGGTATACACCGGAAGGTACCGAGCATAATTTTGAATGGTTGTTTGCTACCAAGTAAGAAATAAGTATACTGATCGATCATATCAATAGTATTTACCACGATTGATTGATATAGCAGGGTATGTATCATTGGTTAATATATACAGAACTTAACGCTACAGTTAGTAATAATACTATTGTAGTCTATCTCGTTCATACTAATCGATCTCAACAGTTTTGATGAAATTACAGAAAAAATGAGGTGCTCATCAGCTCAACATTAATCTGACAACTAGCTATAGTTGTTACTTTCTTAAACTCTAGAGCAGCTGTTTGTTTGTTGTGGTAAGTAATCTCTTGCATGCAGTCAATAGTTTATTCCACAATCGGATAGTTGTAGTTCAATATTAACTTTAAAACCACCCTTAAAGATACCAACTCTATAGCTGTTATCGATCGAGAAATAAGAACCATGACAATATATATTGTATACGTTATGCCACATATATCCAATATTAACCCCACCTCAATCGAGCTCATCGATCGTTAAAAAACCGTTTCCATAATTAAACCACAAAAATCCCCCCTCCAAAGGCGTAAATTACTTAAATCAGAAGGTTCTCACGATGATCTTCTTCCATACCATCATATTCCTAATAAATTCTTTATAATAAGTATGCCTGATAGAATGGCTGAAATTTCCAAGAAATCTTGTCCATCTCACCCACCCACGACATCACACATCTGATAAAGCTTAAATTTCTTTACATGTAGTACCGGTCGGTCGGTGGTAGTTTGTAGTTTATGATGCAAAAAAGTAGAACGCGCGGGTTACACGTGAGTGTGTAGGAAAAATTAGCCGTGCGCTTATAATTTGGAGCCCAAATCGCGCGATATGTTCGTCATACACACATAAAATGATATATATATAGAGCAAAAATTATCCCAAGCCACTTTGTACATACAAGATGTTAGAGTGGATAGACATAATTTGGATGGGACATTAGAATTGTTGAGAGAGAGATAAATTGTTACGAATGAAAAATAATGCTCTATTTGGATATTGAAAACATAAGTAATTATGATCTATGCTCAATCCATAGCAGATAATTTTGATCGATCATGCATATATAGATATTACACAATTTATAACAATTATTGACAGTCTATAGTTAAGAGGTATACCGCCCATGGCAGCAGTGGGTTCCGGTAAAGAGTTAAAGAACCCTGCATATATTATAAAAACTCAATATTTAGCAGCTTATCGATATCGATAGAGTTCACAATGATTTTGAATGCATAATAATTGGAGAAATCTTACATTTCATCAAGTATAAGCCTGTATCTGAAGTTTCTTCCAGGGCTTTTTAGTTTTATTACTGAGCAAACTTTCAATTATCCGTACCAAAAGCAGAAAATTTATAAAGCTTGAAAGTTATCCCACCTTATATATATCCAGAATTAGAGACAAAAAGTTTCAACTTTCGTAGTTAAATGCTTATACCCGACCACATACCGACCTATAATCACATAGTATATACTATTGAGAGACCATTAATTGTTGAGCTAATATATATGATGTCGTTCAAGATCTCGAGGTCCACTGATACTTATTTGAATGCATGCGTTCGAAACGATTATTAGAATCTCTCTGTGTGGTATACGTACCAGATTTTGACCTTTCAATCCTACAATGTAGAATCCAGTGCTAGTATTAATTATTACAAGAAGAAGCAAGGTTTAGCATAAATAGTACGCGTGCATCGCCATTTCAAGGGCTGAATGACCCTTGTCTAAGCTGTATTGATTTTCAAGCGTGGCTTACTCTTATTGTTTGCCCCGCTTCAAAACCCGGATAGCCCTTGCAACCAGATCAGGTTTTAAAAGGTGGAGAACCAACATAAACTAAACCCTTAATTAATTAATAGAGAACAACAACAATAATGAGGTAGATAATTCTAATAAGAGTTCTTTGGAGGGATTAGAGCCATTTTTAATTACTAATTTATGCATGATGAATGACCAAAAGAATTTAAAGAGCATCAGTTGATGGCTTGGTTTGTTGTAAAGCCGTTTTTTTCCAACTTTAGAAATCAGCATGATATATATAGAAATTTTCAATTTACTAAACTGGTGCCTGATTATATATTATAGGATTAATACTTATAAACTCGATAGTAGATTCTATGATTATTGTAATATGTTTTGCAAAATTGGTTTTTCTGTTCAAAATGATGATAGTCCTAGTTGCAACTCTAGCTATAGAATAATGATTCTAACCAATAGCTGTAATGTATTCATATTAAACAGGTCTAGCAATTTCAAGATAAGAAATAGTGAAAAATTCTGCAATAGTTTTCATTGCTTAGTTTTGTCTGATTGATTTGTAATTTAAAGCTTATGCTTATTTCAAAAGGATAAATATATATTCATATCGAGTAGGTTACTGTAGTTTCTATTAAGAGTGTGACATATATATATGATGGATTGTGTGATATTTACTGTAACCTGCATGAAAATTATGTGAGTGGTGATTTTGCCTTGATATTAGGCCATTTTTTTCAATCCAAAAACAAATCCTATAATGCATCCTTATCTAAAATATTTTGGTTAACCAAAATATTTGATATCAAACTATACGTAACTTGTTATTGATTAAATTTTCGAATCCTTAATACAAGATGCTGGGCTCATGCAGTCATAAATTTCAGCTTTTTTGCCGGATTGTAGAAAAATAAGGACCTCCCCTCTCTGGACCTCATTAATTATAAGTGCTAAATATGGTAAATTCTGCAGATCGGAAAAAATCTTGAACCTGGAAAAAAGAAAAAAAAAAAAAAAAAAGTCAGTGCAGACAGATCTCCATTGCAAAAAGGATTTTGATCAGAACCTCGATGATACATTACAATATTATGTCTAAAGGCTTTTTCAGTATGCGTTTAGACATATATATAGAATAGAAATTTCTTACCCCACTATATAGTATATAAATTTCCCTAATTCCTTGCTTATTTATTTTGGTTGAAAGACTCGAACTTTTTCATCTTTGTTATTTATTTATTACGCACTGTGTTACATTGACTTGTTTATTGTTAATTTATTTCATTGATTATCCATATTATCCAGGCTAAATCAATATACTGGTATCCAGTGAATTTACAAACTTATTTGATTTCACGTGATTCACACAACCGTACAAGACACATATAGATAAAGAACACACAAGCACCAATAGTTTGAAAAGAAAAAACCAAGAATGCTCAGTTTAAGGCTTATTTGGCTTACAATAGTATTATGTTCTGGTGGTTGTTTATTTGGATATGATAGTGGTGTTGTTGGTGGTGTTTTGACATTTGAATCTTTTACCAGAGATTTCAATTTCACCAAAGAAAATGAAACAACCATCAGTTCAATTGCAGTTGGTATTCAACAAGCAGGTGCATTTTTTGGATCATTAGCTGTATCACCATTAACAAAAAAATATGGTAGAAAATGGATCATCGCAATTTGTGGACTTGGGTTTTGTATCGGAGTTGTATTAGAAACAATCCCAAGTGGTAAAATTGGATTATTTTATGCTGGAAGAGTGATTTGTGGGATATTTATGGGCGCATCAAGTACAATTGTTCCTACATTTCTGTCTGAAATGGCACCTTCTCAGCACAGAGGTAGATTAGGTAGTTGTTATCAATTATTTTATACAATTGGTATTTTTGCAAGTTATTGGATTGATTATGGTGTAAAATTTATGGATGCAACATCAGCTCAATGGCAAATTCCTGTTAGTTTACAAATGGTACCTGCAGCAGTTATGGGATTGGGAGTAATTACAACTAAAGAATCTGTTAGATGGTTGGTTACAAAAGATAAATTAGAAGAAGCATGGGAAAGTTTAACTTGGATAAGAGATAGTGAATCATCTGAAGTTCAAGAAGAATTTGAAGAAATTAAAGAAGCTGTTTTATTAGATAGAAGAGCAATGGAAGGTTTTAGTTATAAAGAATTATTTGAATCTAATAATTTTAAACGATTATGTTTAGGATTTGGCTTTTTCACTTGTCAACAATCAGTTGGTTCAACCGCAATTGCTTATTATAGTCCACAATTTTTTGCTTTATTAGTTGGCCCAGGAGATTCTACATTATTATTATCAGGTATTTTTGGTGCTATTAAAGTCGCAGCATGTTTAATCTTTGTTTTATTTATATCTGAAAGGTTTGGTAGAAAAATTTTATTAATTAGTGGTTCTATTTTAATGAGTATTTGCATGTGTTCAACTGCTGCATTAGTTAAAACTCATCCACCAGATCAAAGTACTAATGGAGGTGGTCATATTACTAGTAGTGGTATTGGTACAGTTGCATTATTGTATTTGAATATCATTGTATATAATGCTTCATGGGGGCCACTACCATGGCCATGTGTCTCTGAATTATATTCAAGTAGAACAAGAGAAGCTGGTATTGCAGTTGGTGTTAGTGCACAATGGTTATTCAGTTTTGTCTATTCTTTTTCTACTCCTTATATGATGGATAGTATGGGTGGATGGGGTGTCTTTTTGTTCTACGGGATTATTGATTGGTTGACTGCAGCATTTGTTTGGTTCTTTGTTAAAGAAACTAGAAGCAAGACATTGGAAGAAATTAATGCAATGTATGAGCATGGAAATACTAGTGGTACTTTAAAGAAAGATCATAGTATCCATCATACTGAAAGAGTTAGTGAAGAAATGTAAGTTGTTATTATTTTAGTTTCTGATGTTCTTTATTTTTTTTGTTTATTAATTTGTATTTTATGACTTTTTATGAGATTTTTGTTAATTATTTATATATATGGTGTTTAAATTTTCAATTGTAGGCCAGTTTTACTTCATGAGCTTAGATTATAGCTAAATGTAGACTGAATGATTTATAATATATGTTCAACGTTATAAGTGAATATTGTCGTATGCGGCTAACTGTAGATCTTATATTAGCAGCATAAGTTTCTCATAATCAATTAATAACAGCACATATAAGCTTCTCATAATCAACATGTAGCATGAGACTACTTTTAGCATTGAAGAAGCTGAAGAAGCTATGCACACATACTAGTATTGCTATTTGTACTAGTTCACAAATACAGAAAATGCTGCTGCTTATGAATTGAATAGATAATGCATGGAGTATACTGCAGAAAATTTTATATATATCTGAATTGAAATTCGTTAATGTTTTTATTTAGCGCTTTCCTTAATTAATTGTAATTATAATCAATTTTAAAATGATATCTGTGCTTGAGCACAAATCAAATTCATAATACACAATCCTGATAAACTGAGATATCAAATAAGGAACAAAAGAAGAAAAAAAAAAAAAGTTACCAATAAATTAATAAATAAATACATGCTCAAATATATTAAAAGACTACATTAAGAATAATGAAGTTCGAAAAAATCAAATACACTATTTAATAAAATAGATTCATCAAACAATGGAGGTGGAACATTATTACCATTACCCCCATTAACCGTAACATCTTGAACCACCGCACTAGAAGAGTTTGAAGAAGAAGAAAGAGATGATGATATTTGAGACTGAGTTTGAGATTGATCAATAGTTTTATGTCGATATTGCTTGATTAGTTTCAATAACCTGGCAATTTTTTCCCCGGCATGTTCAGTATTACTACTATTTGCAACCCCATTACTACTATTAAAATCAACTTCTAATTGATAAGCTTCAGATATTGATGATAAAATCAATGTCAATTTTTGAACCATACCAATCCCATGTACTCTTAATTCGATTTTGGCTAGACTACTTTCCAAATCACATATCCCATTAACAATCTTATTTAGTAATGACGTATGAAATTCCGCTGTATAATCTGAAGCAAAACTTTGATAAATTATAAGTCTTAACCATTCAGCAGTGACCAAAAAATCAGCTTTATAAACATCATTTGGTAAACTTGTCCATAAACTTCTAATTTCATCTAATTTGGTGAATAAGTTGATAACTTGTAATGATATTGATCGAGAGTTTTGTTCTTTTTGAGGTAATAACTGTTGATATTCATCAACCATTGTAAACAATTTACACAGGGCTACTGCTGGAGAATTACTATTTGGTAATTCAATCATATTCAATTTCATTGCAGTTGAATAATTCTTTAGAAGAGCGACACCTCGTTCCGTTGCAGCCATTAAACAATACAATTTTTTCCTATAACTAGCTTCTACTAATGGTAAAGTTTTGTAACTCTCTTCTTTATCTAATTGTAATATCTCTATAACAGCAGATAATTCTCTTAAATATAAAAATGCCTGTTGATATTTTTTCCAATTGAAAAAAGTCGCTTGAAGGAAAAACACTGCCAAAACATCTATTGTAGTATACACATGTGAAACATTCGATCGAACTTTGTTATGGCAATCTATTGCTTCAACAATTAATGTATTAACTCTTAGTCTTTCAGCTTCATTATTTTCATCATATTTCATTAATACTAAATGGAATGCAATCAACCCCATAATAACACATCTTTTATTTAATTTTTCTTCATTATTTTCAGAATCATTATTATCAATATATTCGTGTAATTCATCTTTATTTAATAATTCAACAATTGGATGATGAGTTGATAGAAATGAATCCACTAAATTTTTCAACTTTTTTTTATCTGTAATATCTATACTAGCTTTTAATCTTCCTAATGCTGTTTCTTGTCGCTTGCGTTTTGGTCCTTTTTTCAATCTAGGTTTATCCCATGTACATGTAATTTTAGCTGAATTACATGGTTTACAAGTTGGTTTTTGTTTATCGCATTTGATTTTTCTTGCCCGGCATCCATCACATGCTACTTGTGCATTCGTACTATTATTACTTGTGCTTAAACTTGTACTACTAGTTAAATTTTTCTGGTCAACTGCATTAATCACAGTCGCACTAACTTCATTTTTGATAGTTGTAGCTGTCATGTTCAATCTTTTTAGTTTTTCATTAGGTTATTATAATTTTGCCTCATTAAGTTGTTTTGTTAATTTCTAAAGAATAAAGTTTCGTCACTTGTTAGTAGTATACCATTAACTAGTGAGTGTTCGCCCTGGACTAGTCTGTTGGTAACGGTGAAGGTCTAGTATTCTGTTCTTATAAATGTTGAGATACCAAATTTTGAGTGTAAAGGTTCAGTTCAGCTTTATCAAGCTTAGAGCCGTTTCTTTTTTGGCGTAATTGCAGTAGTAGATAGAGCGCCGCTTGTACCTTTGAATGGGTTAAACTTTTTGCAGATTTTAAAAAAACCTTTAGCACTGCTTGGGTTAGTGGGATCCGCTTGAGCTGGATTTATACCTATACACCACTCTACACTACTAGTGAAATTTTTAATAGTAGCACCGCGCACTTAAATAAGCCTACAGGCTCTCTCCTAGACAATGCGGCTCTCACGGATACTTTAGTTACTCTGATGCTTCAAAAACTTTCTAGCTAGCAGCTTTTTTTAGTTAGCTACTTTATAGGCAATGAAAATATACAATAAATGCATGATCCTGTGTATAGTGGATTTCAGTTAGAAATAGCTTACTAATCAGGGGTATCCCTAGTTAGGGCTTGAATTTGTTACAACAAATACCTTAAGGTATATTTCGAAATTTTTTAATAAAAAAAAAAAAGCTTCTATAGATAACATGATATATTTAGATCTATAAACTCTCAAAGTACAGATAATTTGGGTACACCTCTTGGATTCAACTGCGTTAGCTAGGCAATTGGTATAAATACACAAAGGCTCGAGATCCATCAATGGAGTCTACAGAAAATTATAAAATCTGCATGCAGGGTTGATACGAAGCTTCGAAGGCAATTTAAACCATACGGGCCAGTATACACTATTCATGTGCTCTACCCATTTGAATTTTAAAAAATGCTCACTTAAACTTGTGACATGCCAACAGTACTGAAAAATGATAAACAGTGCTCCTAGGCTATAGATATTAATAGCTGTCGATCAGATACATGTAGCTATATCCATACCGGATATATCATATAATTTTTGTGGATATATTGACTTGAAAGTTCCCTATAAGTATACATGCATATTTATAGCATCATCGATAACTAAGAAAATAAAATATCTAAATATTTGTAAACTCATGAGCCTTTTGGTCTACTTGACCGGTCGCGGTGGGACTAGTATGGGTGGTCCCTCTAGCCTAGTATACAGCTGCAGCAAGCTCTATTATACTTAATCAAGCCGAACCTCGAGATCTATATATAACTGCTAGCTATATATATGATATCTTGCAATAGATATATTGATCATTTATTTATAAGTTTTAAACTCTTTATATATACACAATTAATTGATCAAATTATATATATGTTAGGGCCATAAGCCATCGAGCAGTCGACCGCTATATAAGATCACTAGATTTATACGCATATCTAGTTAAATAAAAATACTAGCTACACTTAGGCAGCTACAACTAATTAATTCACTATAGTTATTTAAAATTAGATATATAATACTGATTCATTATGTATACAGTTACAAATATCAGTTGTTTATAATCGCCCATGGCTGCAGCTAGCTAAATATACAGCTAGCTGGCTTCTAACACCTCATTTTCATTATTTTATAAACTTATAAACTCAAACTTGCAATGAATCAATCTTCTCCTTGTCAATCAGTCAATTGATAGCGCTAGCTTTTTAAATGGTACTATCCGCTATATTTGATCTGATCTTTAGATCCTTAAACAAGCCGCTTTTTTTTTTTTTCAACAACTTAAATGAAATCTTACTTGTTTGTACGAACTCTAATACACTTGAGTAAAATTTTAAGTTATAAAAATGTATTATCGAATTTTAGAATCCTATATATTATAATAAACACAATCCTTAAATATCCTCAGTACTTGTATATTTGTAATAATGCGGAACAGATAAAGCCGCACCTTGGATCTAAGACATTTGTAAAAGTGCCGAAACCGGCTATCCGGGTGGAAGAACTTTTATATGTACTTTAAAGTACATTGCACAGGAGAAAGGCTACAACTGGTATACATACATGCTAAGGATCAAAGCTATATATATATAGCCCTAATTAATATACAAGTTTAAGAAATTAAGCGACTTGTAAAGAGCACCTTAAATTTAAATTGTGGCCTATAGTGTAATACTAAAACTCATCTGAAATCTGGATTAATTACTTGTACACATGATATATACTGTGGTAGAGTTAGAAATTAAAATCAAAGCATGCTATAATTCACTATAATATCCGGATTGTAGAGTTCAATTTTTAGTTTAGTTTATTAAAGAATTTTACAGGTACCGTTACTTTCGCATTTCTGAGTTCATGATGCCGGAGTCCATTACCCCCACTTGAGGAAAGGTGAGCACATGGAACACCACCACGACGTACGCGCATCTCCGATTCAGGCCTTGGTAATTAAGTGCAATAACTATTATAAGCACGCCAGAGAGCTCCGAGACAATCACCGTAATAAAGTTTAACGATGATTGGCAGAAGAATCATAAAATGTCTCACCTCAATATTTAATATTTCCGTAAAGCCAAAAATTTACAGCATGCAGTTTATTCTTTCTACAGAATTAGTGAATTCTAATACCCTAACCCCACAATTTATTTTTCCTCACTCTTTTTAATCCCATCTTCTCTTTTTCCTTCTTACACAATTACTCATTATCTTTTTTTTATATACATATATTTTAAAAAAAAAATGTTAGATTGGGATTCAAGAAGAAGTACAGTACATTCAATTAAAGGTGTTGTTAGCAGTACACAACCATTGGCTAATGCTGCAGGGTTAAAAGTATTAGAACAAGGTGGGAATGCTGCAATGGCAGCAGTAGCAGTAGCAGCAGCCATTAATGTTACAGAACCAATGATGAATGGTATTGGTGGTGATGCTTTTGCGTTATATTATGATGCTAAAACCAAAACTGTTAGTGGGTTTAATGGATCTGGTAAAACTCCAAAAAATGCTACATTAGAAATGGTTGGCACTAATAAACGAATTGCTCATAGTTCGATTCATTCTGTTACAGTTCCTGGTGCAGTATGTGCTTGGGAAGATGTTATGAATAAATGGGGCAATGATAGATTATCATTAGGTGAAGTAATTCAACCTGCTATTGAATTAGCAGAAAATGGGTTCCCAGTTAGTGAAATTACTAGTAATATGTGGGAAAATACAATTAATAAATTGAAAAATGCATCACCTGATAATTATAACGAATTATTAATAGATGGTAAAGCCCCCAAAACTGGTGAAGTTTTTGTAAATAAACCATTAGCAGAAGCATTAAAAAGAATTGCTAAAAATGGTAAAGATGGATTTTATAAAGGTGAAACTGCTGAAAAAATCATTGAATGTGTTACTAAAAATGGTGGAGTTATGACTTTAGATGATTTGGCAAATCATGAAACTAAATTTGTTGATCCTATTCATGTTGATTATCAAGGTGTTAAATTACATGAAATCCCTCCAAATGGTCAAGGATTAGTTGCACTACAAACTTTAGGAATTATGAGACAATTAAATAAACGTGGACAAATTAATTTATCAACTGTTCCTCATAATAGTGTTGAATATTTACATTGTGTTATTGAAAGTTTAAAATTTGCATTTAAAGATGGTGAGGAGTATATTTCATGTCCTGATTTATTAGATCATGATCCAAAAGATTTATTAACTCCAGAATATTTAAATAGTAGAGCTGATATTTTTGATCATTCTAAAGTTAATTGGGATTATGAACATGGTGTTTTGAACCCTGATCGAAAAAGTGATACTGTTTATTTCACTGTAAGCGATGCCGAAGGTAATGCATGTTCATTTATTACATCTATTTATTCTAATTTTGGTAGTGGGATTATTCCAAATAATTGTGGTTTTACTTTACAAAATCGTGGGTGTAATTTTAATACTATAAAAGGTACTAGAAATTGTTATGCTGGGAATAAACGACCTTATCATACTATTATTCCAGGTATGATTACAAAAGATGATGGATCTAATGATTTATATGCTGCTTATGGGGTTATGGGTGCATTTATGCAACCTCAAGGCCATGTCCAAGTTTTGAATAATATGGTTTTATTTAATATGACACCTCAACAAGCTTTAGATGCTCCAAGAATTTGTATCACTGATGATCCAAATTATGAAGATAGTGGTTTAGGTAGTGACTCTCCAGTTTCAACTAATAATAGAGTTATTGTTGCTGTTGAACCAAAAATTTCTGATGAAGTTGTTAAAGGATTGGAAAAATTGGGCCATAAAGTTAAACGAGTTGAAGGGTATGAAAGATCTTTGTTTGGTAGAGGTCAAATCATTAAACGGAATGGTAAAGTTTGGAGTGCTGGTTCAGATCCAAGAGGTGATGGTGCTGCTATTGCACAAGTCTAGATTAATACTCTTTTCTTCTTTTTATGACAGTTTGCATATTGTTTTTTTTTTTTTTTTTTTTTTTTTTTTTAATAA
>JAKTSB010000335.1:0-20367 GCA_030579975.1 Blastobotrys buckinghamii (nom. inval.)
GAAGAAGAAGAAGAAGAAGAAGAAGAAGAAGAAGAAGAAGAAGAAGAAGAAGAAGCAATAGCACCACCACAAGCTGGGATATTGGCTGAACAAAGAGAACTCCGTCGGCAAGAACAGGAAAGAGCTCAGCAAACTCACCTTTCTTCTAGTGATGAAAGTGATGGAGGTGGTGGTTTAGATGGATGGGTGGATGAAAGTGAAAGTGAAAGTGAAAGTGATAGCGACAATGATTCAGATGGTTACATTCAACAAGATTTATTAGAAGCTACTGAACCCTTGTTCGAGTGTGGCCGTGAGCCATTCAATTTGAAGTATTTTATTATAGATAGTGAATATCTAGGGAACATGCAAGTTATTGCTACACCTACGTTTTATATACCTCTGGATGCAGATTTAGACGATGTAAAAGATGATTTAATTATTATAGCAGACTTGGTTTTAGTCAACTTCTGTGGCGATTTATGCTGCGCTGGTGAGATTGCGTTTGATGAATTTCTTGTGACAAATTTGACAAGATTGATATGCAGAAGAATGATGTGTCAAAATTGCAAGAGAGTTTTGATCAATAATAATTTCCCGGTTGAGGTAAAAAGATTCATCATTGAAAATGAAAAGAATAGAATTTTGGATAAATAGCCAGATAGTATATATTGTATACTGTTTGTATTGATAAATTTTCCAATTACTATGGTGCGTTGAGATTAGCCTATATTTTATAAAATATGTTATCATTATTATCTTAATGGCTTTTGTAAAAGACTACTTTTATTGAGATTTAAAAATTTCAAGCCATATCTAATAATTATTTGAATGTACTTGTAGTTTTGACATAATATAGTGCTTTTTATCATTATAAAAATAGTTGAAATATTAAACTTGTAATATACCCAATCCAATATTTAATGTGAATTGCTCGAACTACACAGTCATTCATGAACAGGCCAAGTATATGCTGCTCAATATACTCAATATACTCAATATGGATGATGCTTTTTTTTTTTATTTTTTTTTTTTTAGTATAATAAAGCTGAAGCACACAAACCTGAACTCTCAAATAAAGCAAAAAAATTGAATTAAAAATAAAATAATTATTTCTTCATCCTCTTAAATATTTTGCACAAAGATTTTATAACTCATTCAGCACTGGTGAGTTGGCAAGTTCCTTTGAATCACCGAGCTCAGGTGAGTCATGGAGAGAGTCAGTCATCATGTAGCTTTGACGAATCATCTAGCAGCGATCATTCGTGGAGCATAAGTAGGTGTCAGACGAAGTTTAGAATCAAGGGGGTAACCGACATTTTAAATGTAAAAGAAAAAGAAAAGGTGCTGAAAATTGATTAGAACATTATGCACTCAATTCTATAACATGAATATATATATGATGAGCTATTACTAGTATAAATTGACATCAATATATACCGTCAATTGATCATGCATGAAAATTACTTTGTGATCAATAGTTCATACTATACGACATTGAATTCTAAATTTTCAAACATAAACATAAATAACATAAAAAAACAAATAAATAAACTTTTGAATAGATTAAATATCTCAAATGCCACAAAAAAAAAAAAAAAATTAAATTAAAAATAAAATAATTATTTCTTCATCCTCTTGAATATTCGATACATTTGCCTAAATATTCAACAATTCGATCATGAACCACACCTAAAGTGAATAAAACACCTCTCTTACCCAAAAACAGTTATTTTAGACTAAAGACTATATCTTCTTCTTTATCAAATCATTTAGCATACCAGTCGCCAGTACTCAATATCGATCCAATCTCTAAAAAATTTACCTTTATGAATAGGCGTAACTATATTTGTTCACATCTCTTTAACTAGTGAGAAAAGTTAAATTACCTTATTGGGGCTGGCCTTGATCCCTATGATTTACCAATTAGAATTGTATTTTCCATTATAACAGAAAAACAGTATAATTTATGTCGAAGCTAGGGCTGGAAATAAGCCGTTCAATTGTATCATTAGTAAACGTACAACCCACTGATATCATTATACGATACAATATCATGTTCACTTCCCATCTAAACTTTCAACCTGAATATTATAATAACTTAATGGTACACTCATTCTACAAAAACAACGTAATTGATTCATAGCTACAATCTATATAGAATCCCAACTAAGAGGCTCAACTAAATTTGATACTGTACATAAGTAGAATTTTGAGTTGTGAAAGAACCAAAAAATGACTTTAAAATACATATTACAGGTCAGAGAAGCTTATTAAAAAAAAACTGAACGATACATTATTATTATAATCAACTTTTTCTAACAAAATTAATTGGTACCCCACCAGCAACACTTGAAGTCAATGCTGCTCTTTGCTTAATTTCGCCCAAATCCAACCATTTAATATCATCAAAGACTTGAGACAATCTAACCAAGACAAACGCAGCTTCAGTTAATGCGAAATTCATTCCTTGACAAATCCTTGGCCCACCATTGAAAGGTATAAACTTCCAGGCAGTAGAATGAGGAGGTAAACTATCCCACCTATCGGGATCAAATTTTTCTGCAGTTTTACCCCAGAATCTCTCATGTCTATGAAGTGTATAAGTATGGTATTGAACAATTGTACCTTTTGGAATAAATATCGGTTCTAATTCATCCATACCACCACCCTTTGGTAACATTGTATCCTTATTTGCTTGTCTAGAATTGATGGGAACCACAGGGTATAATCTTAACACTTCATTAATTACATTTTGAACATATTTACATCTCTTTAATGAATGGAAAGTTATATTATTTGTTGATTGACCAAAATCTTGAGATACTGCATCCTTTAATTTATACCAAACTCTTTTATTTCTTAACATTAATGCAAAGCTAAAACTTAATAAACTTGCTGTTGTATCTCTACCTGCTAATAAAACAGACATAGCTTGGTCTCTTAAAACCTTTTTATCTTTTACAGTTCTTGATAATTCTCTTAAAAAAATGTATTCATAAGTAGAGCTCTCTTTATTATTTAAAACCAAATCGACATAATAGTCAACAAAATCATGACAATTTTTACAAGCTTTCCTGTATTTTCTACTATCAACTAACCAGTATAAATCTTCTGCTACTGTTCGATATAATACATATTTTTGTGCAATTTTGAAATTTAATGCAAATTCTTTTGCCGCTTTTGCTCTTTCTTCACTTAACCCCTCACCACCACCTAAACTCATAGTTGATTCACCAAATAAAAACTCTGTTGCAATATCTAAAGTAAATTTGTAAAATAATTCTTGAACGTCACAATAATAATTTGAATCAATAATTTGTTCAATTAATTTATCAACATGATAATTCAATGATTCCAATTGACTAATTTGTTGGGTTGAGAATTGTGGTCTTAACATTGCTCTAGATTGTTTCCATGCTAACCCACTCAATGTAAAAATTCCATCACCCAACAATGGTTGGAACTGATCATGTCTTGATGCTAAATCAAAATCTTTGAATTTAGTAGTTAAGACAGTTTTGATATTTTCTGGTTCAATTGTGTTAACTAGAGTTCTTCCCAATGATTGTTCTCTAAAAGTTAATGATTTACGATTTAAATATTGACTTTGTGTATATTCATGAAACTCATCTTTTCTATAACTATTAGCGAAATTTATTAGCGCTGGGATACCAAATGGTACGGATTGCTCGTATTCTCTTGGTGCAACGCAATTGTTTTTGTATTGTAAGAATCTGAAATACAGCTCGTCTAAGAAGTCATAAACTAATCGGAGTATTGGTAATGCAAGAATGATATATAGCCACATCTTGAATATATTTTTTTAATTCTTATGAAAGTTTTGGAGATAAAAAAAAAGCCAATTTTTTTTCAAATAGTTTCAGACTTAAAGCCATCAAAACAAATGCCAAGACTTTTGAGACAGCATTATCATGCGGCTTTTTACATCACTACACTGTAAAGTTGGATATATTGTAAGCTTATCACGCGTCCGGACAGACTATCGCCCATCCATGGATGTATGTATACTATAAAAAATGTATGTTGTAGATCTCGATAGTGGAGTCCTAAATGGTGTTTAAATCCCATTCAGCCATATTTTTTAAATAAATATCTGATATAAAATCATAATCAAGTCAGTCAGTCTATTCACAGCTAAAATTCAACTTATCGAATAATAGTATAATACTGCACTATAATTTTTAAGTTAAATCAATATTTCCAAGAGCAAAGTTGAAAACTACATATATAAACGTTCATTAATTATTAAATATTCAGAAAGTAAGTTATACAAATCTAATGTACTAGTCATTTTTAACATTTCAATTCAACTACTAGGATCTCCTTTCACCAACATTGACATCACTTTCAACCACCCCATTATCTTCGATATCATCTTCCACATCGTCATCCTCTTCACCCCATTCTCTTAATCGTGACGCAACAACAACTTCAATTAAAACAATCCCAACCATAACCCACCAAGCCAACCCAATCATACCAACTTTAACTCCTAAACTATAAACATTACCCAAAACAAACGGACCAACACATCTAGCTAAACTAGTAACTGATTGTGTTAATCCTTGAACAGTACCCATAACTTTATAACTTGGTGCTGCATTAGTAACCAAAACCCCCATTGGTGGAATAGTAAAAGTTCTAGCCATGATACAAACTGCTGCTAACATTGCAGATAATACAATAGCGTTAATACCATTTGAAGTGGTGACTAATGGTAAAAATGGCATTAATAAATATCCTATTGGAAACAAATATAATGCAGCTCTATGAATCCCAGCGTTACCGATTTTGGCTGCTAACCTTGGGTAGACACCTAGTTGTAGACATATACCAACTACCCCTAATGATGAAATAACTACCCCGATTTTGAATGTTGGTAAACCTAACCCACCATTAAAGATTAAGAAATTTTTATATGAATCGTCCATTCTTGGGGTGGACAAGAAAATTGGTAACAATTGCATAAATGATGGTGCATGAATCATTAAAATAAAGTATGCAATTAATGTGATTTTGACTTTATATGTTAATACTGATTTGATTGAAGTGGATTGTTTATCTTCAGGTGGGACAATATTATCATTGGAATTTTCATTTTCATAATCATATTCATGAATATCAATATCTTGATCATCTTCTTCAGATGCAAGAACATCATATCCATCTTCTCTGTTACTGAAACCTAACATTTGTTTAATCTTATTACCAATTTTAATTCCAAAATCTTCTCCATTCTGACCGGCTTTAAACATTACATATTTCCCAGTCCCCGTTTCTTTAACAAATAAAAATACCAATGAAGCTGAAAAAACTAAACAAGGCATTAAAATCAAATTAGGTAATAAATAAGGATACTTTTTAAATAATTTGGAATTACCAAATAACCAAGGATAGTTTTCAACTGGATCAGCTAAAAAGCCTCCTAATGTAGGCCCGATAATCATCCCCAAATTCATTGTCATTGGCATAATGGCAAATGCTCTTGTTTGATATTCTCTATGACTTTGAACTAATTCTGCAACTATAGTTCTAATAACACCAACATTCCCATTTAATAGCCCCATGAGAATTCTTGCTAAAATAGCAACATAAATATTTTGTGCTGTACCTAATACTAATATTGATACTGTTGTACCTAATAAACCAAAAATTAATGCGACTTTTCTACCAAAAAAATCTGAGAATCTACCCCAAAACACTGATGTTAGTGTTTGGCCTAATGGAAACCCTGCTATGACTACTGTACAGAGTGAAGAGATTGTTGAAGGGTTATCAAATCCATAGCTTTTAATCATGTAGTATAAATATGGTGAGATTGAAGAATATGCAATAGGTTCAAAAATTCGGCATATGGCTAGCATAAGGATTTGACCTCTATGTGGGATTGTCCAGTAACTCGGTGATTCGTCTTTAGTCATGTTTCTATGATATACTGCGTTAATACTTTAAAGTGTGTGCAATTCGATGTTTTTTATACTGAATATCGATATCTGTCTCTATATATGTTGTTTTCAGATCTTGATTTGAAAAGTTGTTGATCCGATACTTGAGAATTCAGTTAAACTTAGCTGCTAAAGCTAACTTGATATGCTTTTTATGTTTTGATGCTTAATACTTGGTAGGTCGTTATGGATCTCGTTTAATCACTTAAATGCTATATTTGTATTCACTGATATGTCTAATTAATGCATGCACCTGTACTCGTCAAAAGTATCTTTATACTGTAATTTATGTTTTGTTTACAACTTTCGGATGGCAAATGAGTAATATCAAATCAAAGAAAAAAGTTTTCTTCAGTGTAATAGGATTTTGAATCATATTTATATCTCTGAGCAAAAAAAAAAAGTTTCCCGTTTCAGAGCTGATAGTGAATTATGAATGAAAATGTCATTTTTGCAATTATGTTTCTAGGTCGACCAAGCAAAGTTATTATCGGAGTTCACGCCTTTGCGAGGGCCTGAAGTGCACTTATCCGTGCCAGGACCCGTCACGGACTCCGACCTTCCGCTTGAGGTCTACAGTTGACAGAATAGGTATAAGAAGTTGTTGATCTATCTATCGTTTTACATAATCCTGAATAAATAAATAACTGGATTGTTAATACCATAATCAAACCTTGTAAAAAAAAGTTTTATTATCATTAGTCTATATCTATATAATTTATGTGAAAATATAACAAATTACTCGGTAGTGAAACTCAAAGTAGAAGTATCGATATAAGATTTGAATCAATACTGCCAGTCCACATTACAGCGAAATCATGAATAGCTAACTTAGTCACGTTTCTTCAGTTGATCCAATAACAAAACTTATAATAGACAACAACTAATAATCAGTTAATCGCGATCCGATAAAGATTTGCAAACAAACAACCAAGGTCATAACCCACCAGGCTAATCCAACATACCCAATCTTCAAGCCAAATGCAAATATATTGCCAAAAGTGATTGGTCCAACAGTTCTAGCCAAACTCATGCCAACTTGAGCCAAAGAATTAACAGTAGCTAATTGTCCATCGGGTGATGCATTAGTCATTAAAACTTCCAATGCAGTTAAACTGAATGAATATCCAATAGCCGCACCAAATGCCATCAAAGTGGCAGTACTCATAATTATTGGATAACTATTTTCCGGTAAGAGTGCTAAATATGGGATAATAATATAACATAAATAACCTATTAGTGCATATTGATGGACCTTTAATGTACCAAATAATCTTGCAGCCTTTGCATATCCAATTAATTGTAATAATCCGGCAGTCAATCCTACAATTGTCAAAATAATACCAATTTGTGATGATGGAAGCCCTAATCCACCGTTGAACTTTAAAATATTATGGAATGAATCAGACATTCGTGGTGTTGACAAGAAAATTGGTAATAATTGCATCCAGAATGAACAATGTGTCATCATTAGGAAATATCCTACTAAGATCATAATAACTTGGCTTGTTAGCGCTTCTTTAAATGATCCTTTAATTGGTACTGAATCCGTGTCATCTATTGATTCACTTGGATTTAAAGGTTGTCGTTCTTCATCATTTATTGTATCACTATAATACCAATTTTTCAATTTATTACCAATTCTTAATCCAAAATCATTATTTTTTGAGAAAACAACCTTTTTACTAGCATGAGTTTCTTCAACAAACAATAAAATCCCACTTATTGCAATTAATAAAAATGGTGCACAAATCAAATTTGGTAATAAAAATGGATATTCTGCAAACAATTTTGAATTACCAAACAATGACGGGATATTTTCAACTGGATTAGCTAAAAACCCTGTGAACATTGGCCCCAATGATCCAATATTCATTGCAATAGGTAATAAAGTAAATGCATGTGATTGATATTCTTTATGATTAATCATCATTTCACCAACCATTGTTCTTAATATTGCTAGATTCCCATTCAACATCCCAGCAACAAACCTACTTCCAATAGCAAAATAAATAGTCTTTGAAAACCCAAATGCTGTAGTACAAATCAATACCCCAAATAATCCAACTAATAATGCAAATTTTCTACCATAATAATCAGCAACTTTACCCCAAATCATACCAGTGAGAACTTGGCCCATTGCGAAACTTGCTAATGTAAAAGTACTTAGTGATGAAATAACTGATGGGTCTTCATAACCAAAACTTTGAACCATGTAGTATAAATACGGTGATACCGAACTATATGCAACTGGCTCAATACCTCGACATAATGCTAGTAACAAGATCTGACCTCTCTTTGGGAGTGTTTTGAAAGAAGGTGTAGTCATTTTTTATTTTATTGTTCTGTTTTTTTGACCGTTTAGTCCCTGATATCTAAGAAAATCATGGGAGAATAATACAAATCCTTTAATGAGATAAGAAAGGTTCTGCTATATTTATATGAAAAAAAAAAAAAAATGTTAATGTTCGGAATCACTTAAAAGTTGAAAAAATTAGAATGGACCCTTCCGGTCCGAGATTCGAAAATCATCATAGTGGTTCAAGCTGGTACAGTAAGATACTTATTATCAAATGAGCCGCAGGAATGTATGCATTCAATAATATATTAATATAGGTCATCTATTCATTCCAGAACCAGTAAAATCACTACAACTATAAATCATTAGAATAAATCTCAATAATAATATTAATCTAAATAAAAATACAACAGAAAATAATAATACTACTCTATTTTTTTATTAAGAATTTCAAAAGCCATTTTCCTTCTAATTTGAGGCATATCTTTTTGACTAAATGCAAAATCTTTTTCTCTTGATAAAACTTCAACCATTTTACATGTGAATACACCACAATCTGATCCATTTGATTGTTGAGGACAATTTAATTTATCACAAATTTCATATGAATCATAAAATTGTTTATGTTCCTCTAACTTGCCTGGATCTTGTTTATCAGTTTCTGAGATCATATATTCTTTTAGTAAATTTAAACTTGGGACACCATACCCACCCATTGAATCAAAGAATTGAAACTTTTTCTCTTTATTATTAATCACTGCTAAACACCAATGAGTATTTGATCGATTGATTGGTACAAAAATATAGTCCAATTTTCTAACATCAATCTTTTTTCTTTTAGCCCATCTTGCAACACCTTGATACCCCTTTGGCCCTTGTAATGTAGTAAAAAAATGTGTACTAAAAACAAAGCTATGACCAGCATGTAGTTCACTAACCATACTTAGATAATAATCAATGATATTATCATTTAACCATTCACCATCTCTAAGAGTTTTTAAATCATGTCCAGTAATTTCAATCTTAAATGCAGATACCAAAATTTTATTTCTATTAGGTTGTTTCCATAAATCTTGAATTTCTTTAGCTTTATCAACTGGTAATGGTTTGAAAGGTTCATCTTTTCTTTTACCAACTGGCCATTTTTTCATTTCTTCAACCAATTTACCAACATTTCTTTGCCGCTCAAGGATTTCATTATATCGTTTCTTTCTTTCAGCTAATGAAGCTGACGGGATAAAATCTTCATCTTCTTTTCTACTAGTTAATCTAGCTTCTCGTTCTCTTTCTCGTTCAATTCTTTCCCGTTCTTGTTTGAAAAATGTAAATGAGCTTGTTCTAGTTGTGGTTCTTTTTAAACCAGCAAATGGAGTTCTTGTCGGTTGTTGTAATAAATCATATTTAACTTCAACAATATCATCCACTGGACTTCTATATTTACCTGAATATGCTTCTCTAAAAGTTTTGGTCCAATTATTTGGATCACTTAACGATCTAGATTGTTGATTACCGAAATCAAATGCAGTACCATACCCAGCGTGATTTTTTATACCTGGTGTAACAGGAGGTTCAAAATCTAGGTTTCTATTGTTTTTAATTGGTGTTCCTTGAGGTGTATCAACTTCCATTTCATCATTTTTGACAGCTTGAGGTGTAAATAATCCACCACTAGAAGGAGGTTTCTTTCCTCTTGGTGTTTTATTATTAGTATTATTTGCCATAGCAGTTTTTAATAGATTATTACCTGATTTTTTTTCTTTCATTTCAATACTACTAGTGGAATTTAACAATTCTTTAAGAGTTGGATCTTGACCTCTTTCTGTACTCTGATTAATCCCCATATTTTCCTTTTTTGGTGTATTTGATATAAAATTTGGATATAAAATAGAAATATCGTCGTCAATTTCTTCTTCTTCAATCTCAATATTTGGTTGATTATTTAAGAAATTAACTTGATCTTCTTGACTGATATATTTTGATAAATTATCAAATACTAATCGAACTCCTGAAACAGTTACTAATGCTGTGGTATCCAATACCGTGAAACTATTTCCTTTGACCCACAGTGGTGTATCACCTTCGTCGTTTATACTAGTGGAATTATTTTCTTGATTATTGTTTGTGCTCTTTGGATCGGGTTCTTGATCGTTCAGATCTCCTCCTCCAATGTTTAAGAATTTTTTTTTGTTTGATTTGGCTTCGTTAGTTTCTCCTATAATAGATTGTGTAAATGCGTCAACAAATTTTCGTTTCATTCTATATTTTATTTGATATTATTGATAACTGGAGGTGGTGTGCATCTCTATTATCCTATTAACGTAGAATCAATAGATTTTTTTATTTGTTGTGGTTGGTTGGTAAAGTGGAATGTTGATTTAAATCTAATAGTGAAGATTTTTTGGTGTAGAAATTTTATACAACAAAAAAATAAATTATTAAATAACCTATAATGCACGCGTATTTGTGTACCTTTATTTCTCGTACTGGCTTAAGCCGCTCAATTTTTTGTTTTTACGGCAAAAATTATGTAAGATTGCTGACGAGATTATGTAATAAAGGGTTTCCCTGACAACTAGATTTTGAGAATTTCCGTGACGGAATATTTATCAAGCTGGCATACTAAAGTCACCAGTTGAAAATATTAAAGTAAGCTAACTGAAACGAAAAAAATGGTGAAGAAACGTTAAGTGCTATGGGATGATTGACTTATCATTTTGAATAATTGTTAGTGCTTGCTAATAAGTAGTACTAGTGTGGTGCTAAATAATTAATGCCTACAATTTAACGCGTCGAATTTGATGAAAAAAATGTTTATTATAAAATGAAGATGCGTACAACTGTACGCCTCCCAATATACGGATTAGAAAAAACGATCGCGCGTCAAAAAGAGTTGAGGACCCTTTTTTTTTATTTTATTTTTTTTTTTTTTGAATTGAAATTTCAATTTAAACTACTCAACTCAATAAGCAATAGGTGTTTGAAGAAACCCTTAGAGCATAGCAATGCCAGAAAATATTACTAATGAAGATGGTAGAAACCATAATGCCGAAGAATCTAAAGAGATTATTCAACGGATTCGAGAACAACAAAATATTTTAGCAAATGATGATACCCAAGGGTTTGAAATTTTAACAGAAGGTCTGTCCAAAGTTAATAAGAATATTTCTAGATATGATAGAACTACAGAATTATTTGAAGATTCATCCTATGTTACAAAGGCAACTCAAAAGGCAAGAAAAAAATTACAAAATCAACATATTGGTGCTTCTTCAACAATTAATTTTCAAAAATTTACTGATAGAGTAAGATTATCATATTCAAAATTTCATGATGATGAAGACCCTAATAAATTTAATGAGTTTGTTTCAAGATTATCATTAACAATTCGAAGTCGTAACAATGGTACAGTATCATTAGATAATATGATTGCATCGATGGGTCGAGTTAAAAAAGTTATTCAAAGAAAACAAAATCAACGATTAAAATTCGATGCATCAAAACAAGTAAATCCTCAAAAAGTTAATGCTGGCGATATGCAACAAGGTGCGAATTTACAGACTGCTATTATTAAAGGGATTTATAAGTTGGCTACTTTTTATATTAGTCAAGCTGAGGTTGATCAAAATGGTAGAAAAAGTATCCCACTATATCAGTTTGTTATTAATCCAGAACAGTTCAGTCAATCAGTGGAAAATTTGTTTTATTTATCGTTTCTAGTTAGAGATGGTAGGATAGGATTATTTATTGATGATGGCGAGCCGATGATTTTCTTGAATGAATCAGAACAAGGTAGAGGCCATGATAATTCAACAGCTCATCATATTTCATTAGATATGGAAGAAGGGTTGGCTAAAGAAATTGCAGATGCTTATCAACTTACAAGTCCATTTATTCCTACAAGACTTTACGATGAAATGCATAATATTACTAACATTGAAGATTATGATATCGAGGTTGACGTTGATATGAGTGATAATGAGGAAATTGAACCAGAAAATCAATAACAGAAGAAAAGAAAGAGGGAAAAAAAAAAAAAAAAAAAAAAAAAAAAAAGAGAAACGAGTATAAAGAAAATGAAACGCTCGTATTTATTTATTTATTAATGAAATTTTTTTTTTGCATCAACTACTTTTAAATTTTAGTATCATTTTGTACATAAACCATAAATGTGTCTGAGCCGCACTCTACCTCTAATTACAATCTAGTAGCTATATTTTTTGAAATGAATTAATTATAGTAAGCTCAAAATTAAGAGATTGATCATACCTGTGTGGTATATATGCAATTAAATATTATTTACAGTATTAGTTCTATCAATTATATACAATTTTTTTAGTTATTCGTTGTTAGTAATCCAACAATCTACATTCAATAGATCCGTAATAGGCCATTTATTAATACTCAAAGCAGCCAAATCAGTAGTATACCCTGCTTCATACATTTCGATTCCAGCCCATCCAATCATTAGTGCATTATCAGTACACCATTTTGGTTCAGGGAAATGAAACTTAAACCCAGGTAACTCATCTCGTAATTTTGTTCTCAAATGTTGGTTTGATCCAACTCCACCAGCACAAACAAAATCCATCCCATTCAAATGATTTTGTTCAACTGCTAATTTAACTTTACCAATTAAATGATGAAAAATAGCATTTTCAATTCTTGTAGCTAATTCTTTTTTATCAACTAAACTCAATTTAGTCATATCATTATCAAAATAGTTTAATGCATTCCTTTTAACAGCACTAATAAATGGTGCAAATGAAAAAGAAGTTACATTAACTCTACCCTTTTGATTTTGCATTGGATTGGGAAATGTAACTTCATAAGGAATGTTATGCTTTTCATCAAATTCAGTATTAATTAAAGTTTCCATTTCCCTACCAATAGCAGTACCTTTAATTCCCATCTCTCTACCACATTTATCCAACATATCTCCAATAGCTATATCAACAGTATTGGCCAGCACTGTATGTTTAGTTATACTCTCACTCAAAACAAACATAGTATGACCACCACTAACTAATAAACTTACAAACGGAAATTGTGGACTTTCACCGCCTGTAAAAAATCTAGCAGTCAATAAATGTCCAACCATATGATGAACTCCAATCAATGGTACTTGCCATGCTATTGCCAACCCTTTAGCTAAATTCAACCCGGCTGATAATGACCCCATCATACCTGGACCTCTAGTAGCACACACTAAATCTATTGCACCAACATGATCCAAATTATTCCGTTTCAAGATTTTTGATACTATGGGAGCCAGACTTTGTTGGTGGTGCCGTTTGGCTTCTGTCGGAACAATGCCACCCACCTGTGAGTGATCTAAAGTTTCCACAATATGGTCTATTAAAATTGGAGGTTGGTTAGGTTGTCTCTTTATTATCGCTACTGAGCTGTCATCACAGGAACTTTCAATCGCTAATACATGATACCTTTTAATGTTAGCTCTAGTCGTTACATTGATGGTATTAGCTAGAAAATTTCTAGTTCTGGGGAGTCGTGAGAGCATTTTTTTTTTTTTTTTCCCTTCTTCTTTTGATTCCCTATCAAAAATGTTCTTGATGATTTTATCTGAAAAATTATTCTACACCAGGCTAAGATTTTTCAGCGTAGACAGTCTGGGTTGGTGATGTCTAGAATGCTAAGTTAAGCTTGAAGTTTTTAAGCCTGTACAACAGTTATGAACGGCACTAAACCGTTTCATGCTTGCAATGCAAAAGCCAGTGCTTACTCAAGCAGGACTGAATATTTTAGCCCTTGCAATGTTCGAACTGCAAGAGGCTCAAAATAATTTACACCCGCTTGAGTTAGTTTCTCAAGCTCTGCGTGCGCACTCACAGCTCAATACTGTTCCGCACACTGTGAGGCTTCTAAGACCTTAAGCGGCGCTAAGAAACCCTTTATGAATGCGTAAATACGCGTGAATATTTTTTCTTCTCCGCCTTTTACGAGCTTACTTGAAACAGCTTGAGAGATCGTGCTGGAAAAGCGATTACGTTATGTAGCACCATAATAGCGTAAGTGGCTTATGATTCACAAATCCTATCCAATAATGGCCGGGGTTTTTATAAATTCTTTTCTAAAGCAATTGTTTTTTTTTTCAATTAGAGGGTTAATTAACAATTATGATGAATTATACTATAGAGTAGCCAATGGTTCATATGAGTATACTATAGTTATTGTTATTGTTTTAATCAATTCAGTCCAGCCTAGGTAGTATAGGGTTTGATTTCATAACTGAATGGCTTCGATAATTGTAGCTTTTAGTTGCCATTTGAATTGATTGGCTAAAATTTCATTACTACCTTAGGCATTTTAGTATTCAAAAATCATATATCATTACTAACTAACTCTATTAGTACTAGCACCAATCTTTAATCTAAATCGATCGATATGTCACTCATCTCCTCATTTCAAGGCAAAACCCTTGGAAAGTACAAGTGGTATGATCCTGTTTGATAGTCCAGACAAGAAGTCATCGATTGCCACCTACCCATCATGTAAGGTGTAACTTTAAATGATTTAAGCAATTGAAATTATGCATCCTTCCAAACATTTTTTACCAAAACTTTTATAAAGGGCACCAATTCTCAATTGCAAATTAAAACATTCATACTATTAAACTAACAATGCTTTTGTTGAGATGGCCCATACTCAAAATTATAAATACATTATACCGCAATGTTTACGTACATTTGCAATAAGTTCAATACCTGGTATTTGCTGTAGTTTAAAGCTTACACTGGCTCATATATAGAGTTTCTGTGTAATATATATACATACGAGTAGTTTTGTACGTATTGTAGGGCCAGAATTATGCTGTGTCATACTTAAAGTGCCTTGTACTCAGATTTTGACCGTGTCGGTAGGGCACTGAAACTATATAAGCCAGACATTATGCACGAAACAATTACTCCTGTAAAATAATTATTGCCAATTCAGATGGATTGAAATTTCATATAGACTCAAATGAGTTAATAAGATCCTGGAATCAATGTTATACGGAATCTCAGAAAGTGTCAGGAAGTTATTAAGAAGCTGTATTTTTCATTCCGCACTAATTATAGCATAAAGGTTGACCTAATAATCGTCAAAACTAATGAATTCATCAGCACAATAATAAGCATGTTTGAAAGGGTGGTATTTGAAGAACTCGTGCTTAGAACTACTTATCACTAAACCTCAGATTATCATCAAATAAAGACACTTTCTATGCCCAAAAGCGGCAATAATTAACCTCTAATTAAGATTGTCCGTAATCAAATATTTCTACTATACAGTCTTGAATCTGCCGCATTTATTCATACCTGGTGATGATGGAACCCTTCAGTAGCTCTGCAGCCAATTATGCCACTAAATAGCTTCTTTTACAAATCCAGTGACGATATGCTTATAATAATTAAATTAGATATTATGATGATGGTGATAATTCAGTCTGGATAGAGGTAAATTTCAGTACAATCCATCTAAAAGGTGAACAAATAATGGAACTTATTGGGCCGTTTCAGTTAAATAGTGCCATAGATGGGCTCTTAAGCGGGGGTAAGACCTGAATGTCTCGCTTCCACCTGCGTCGATTTTATTAACTTAAGATCGCCTCCGCTCGCGGCTATTAGCTACGTTTAAGCAGTTATTAATTTACACTGCAGATCACATAATAAGTGTTGTAATCATACACGTTGGAAAATATTCCAGAATCCAAAACCTTATCGATCTTGTTTTAGTTCACTCACCATTAAAAAAACTATAAAAAAGCTATTGAATCCCCCTCATTTTTTAAAACACCTTTTTTTTTTTCTCTCCTGTTTTAATCATTATACTAATACATAGAAAAAATGAGTTTACCATCAGAAATTGAAATTGAATTCCCAAATGGGTTGAAATATAAACAACCAACTGGATTATTCATTAATAATGAATTTGTCCCATCAAAAAGTGGTAAAACTATTAAATCAATCAACCCAACTACTGAAGAAGTAATCTGTAAAGTTTATGCAGCAGAAGCAGAAGATATCGATAATGCGGTTAAAGCAGCAAGAACTGCATTCAAATCATGGAAAAAAGTTCCAGGTTATGAAAGAGTTAAATTATTAAACAAATTAGCAGATTTAGTTGATGAAGAACGTGTCTTATTGTCATCAATTGATGCTCTAGATTCAGGTAAGCCAAGAGAAACCAATTGTATTCCAGATATTGATGAATGTATTGATGTTTTGAGATATAGTGCAGGTTATGCTGATAAAGTTAACGGACAAAAAATTGAAACTCACCCAGGTAAATTTGCTTATACTACTAGACAACCATATGGTGTTTGTGCACAAATTGTTCCATGGAATTATCCAATTGCTATGGCATCATGGAAAATCGGTCCAGCTTTAGCTACTGGTAATTGTATTATTTTGAAAACTTCAGAAGTTACTCCATTATCAATGTTATATTTCTGTAATTTAGTTAAAAAAGCAGGTTTCCCACCAGGTGTTGTTAATATTGTTTCTGGTTTAGGTGCAGATGCTGGTTCAGCAATGGCTTCACATATGGATGTTGATAAAGTTGCTTTCACTGGTTCTACTGCAACTGGTAGATTAGTTATGAAAGCTGCTGCAAATTCTAATTTAAAAGCAGTTACTCTAGAATGTGGTGGTAAATCACCAAGTATTGTTTTTGATGATTGTGATTTCGACCAAGCAGTTAAATGGTGTTTAACTGGTATTATGTATAATATGGGACAAATTTGTTCAGCAACTTCAAGAATTTATGTTCAAGATAATATTTATGATAAATTTGTTCAAGCTATTGTTGCAGAATCTAAAAAGAGTGCTAAAATTGGTTCACCATTTGATGATTCAGTTGAACATGGTCCACAAGTTAATAAACAACAATTTGATAAAGTTTTGGATTATATTAAAAAGGGTCAAGAAGGTAAAGCTAAATTAGTTTTGGGTGGTAATAGAATTGGTGATAAAGGTTATTATATTGAACCAACAATCTTTGCTGATGTTGAAGAAGAAGAAGTTATTATGCGAGATGAAATTTTCGGTCCTGTTGTTTGTATTTCTAAATTTAAAACTGATGAAGAAGCTATTGAAAAGGCTAATAATACTCAATATGGTTTAGGTGCTGCTGTTTTCACTACTAATTTAGCAAGAGCTCATGAAACTGCTGATGAAATTGATGCTGGTACTGTATGGATTAATAGTTCAAATGATACTGATATTCGATTACCATTTGGTGGATTCAAACAATCTGGTATTGGTACTGAATTGGGTTCTTATGGTATTGATGTTTACACTAAAGTCAAAGCAGTTCATGTTAACTTGGCTAACAAATTGTAAAAAAACATTATTATTGTATTATTGAATAGTTTTTCTATAGATTTTAATTTATTTTCGCTCATGACCAATTATTACTTATTGAAAGTTTAATTGAAATTGTAGAATTAGTGTTGAATTATTTTGGTTTGCTTAGGCTAATCGACTTACTTATAATTACCCCTCACATATCCCGCCGCTTAGCGTGCGGCTAACTGTTTCTTTTTTACCTCCCAATAGTTAATTATCACCATCCAAAAATATTTTATTATTAATTGTGTTATTAGTATTTAAATGAATTGATGCTCTTATACAATGAATGTATTTTCAGAAGTTGATGGAGTTTAATAATATTTTAATTAGTAAAATTATTTATTAATGTATTAAAAATTAGACAGTTTATAAATATAAATAAAATAATAAAGCTTCAAGGTTAATTGACCAATCTACCAACAGAATTGTACTCTATATCAAACCACTCCAATGGAATCCATCCATTATACCCAAACTCCTCATAATTTTCAGCCAAAGCATCCAAATAACTAGTTCGAATAAACATTGCATTATTCTCTTTATCAACAACCCAATACCCAAATCCTTTCAAATATAATGTACCACTTGGGTGAAACTTTCGAATAATATCATTAGCAAACCCATAAAACTTAATGTCACAATTATCCAAATCAATTAATATCAATGTATCACCTTCTATAGTTACTGCAATCTGATTACTCTCAAACTTATTAATACATTCAACTCGTGAATTTATTGGTAAATCTATTAATTTTTGCCAGTTATCTATCTTAGAAGCTTGACCATTTATTAAAAATTCTAATGGGGTTGTATATAACCCATCTTGATAAATATTAAAAAAATGTGTTTGGGTTACAAAAGTTGAATTGGCCCAACCACTATAAGGCAGTATTGATTGTGATTCTATTGTATTTGTAAATGCATTTATTACTGTGCACTGATTGTTACAGGTGTGGAAAATATAAGGCTCAACATAATGAATTGATTCATTGAAAGGATTGCATTTATCGAAATAAAACTCTTTATGGTATAATAATTTGGTATTTGAATATACTAACGCTTCAATTTTACCCAGTTCTTCAGGATTGGTGTAATATAATATCATTTTTGAATTTTTGCATTCGTAGATATAACTGATCTGCTGTACTGGAGTCGGGAGGATACTTTTGAGATTGTTTAGCTTTGTTAGTAGTTTCTCAGTTGGAGTGGATTGTTCAACCTTCATTCTATTAGTTTTGAAATCTATTGATAATATTCTTGATTGATCTTTAGCTGATGCATATAATATATTATCCATTGAGATTGGAATATTGTTAGAAAATGATGGCTCACTTGGTAAAATCATTGAAATTTCACAAAATCTTGTTGTTGAATCATTTGAGTTAAGTTGAGGTATTTTATTAACAAATGGAGGAATCATTGTATTATAAGAAAAATCAAAATAGTATCTAGATAAGCTAGTAATTGAGTTTATAATCTTTTGGTACTTTTGTATCTTAATATACATATTTTTATAATTAGTTGTATCAATTAGTCGGTTAGTGTTCTTAATAGGATCTATAGTTAAATATCCTGAATCATATTTGATCAAATCATAGAAGCTTTTATTAACTTGACTTAATGAAATTATATCATTGATTGTGAGATATTGACATATTGTATGTTGTATTTCTAAAGGAACTTTTGATAACATTGTACTCTCTCCTTTGGTGAAACAGCTACAAGTAAGAAGATCAAAAGTATAGATATTGGAATCATTTTTGGTTCTTGTCCTTGGAGTGTTAGTAGCTTTTGATGGGTTCGTAGTTGAGGAAGTAGAATGATTGGTGTAATGTCGATTACTGATCGGGTAAAGTAACAATGTTTCTATCATAGATCGATCCATCATGCATTATTGATCCTTAGATAAATCTTGCTTGGTGCACTGCAGTATATATATAATTAGTAGATCGGAATGTTGTTAGTATACTATAGTACTGATTTATGCACTGGTAATTAAAACCCACAAGGATCTTCAAACACCTGCACTATATATTTTAATTATTAGTAGCTTGATATATATATAGTTTAATCTTCTGATCAGTTTAAATCTCAATATTTATAAATCGCCCATAAATCTTGCTGTAAAGATGATCGTGCAAAAATCAGAATTAACTCAAGTCTGAAAAAATTACAAATATAATTATTTTAGCCTACTTCTATAGCTTGGGCTTGATTGTTTTGAGTCAATGTAAAATCTGGGATACTCTTTCTCCGAATAAGGCTAGTGCCAGTAATATACTCAAAGGAATGTTGACCAAAGCTTAAGTTGTCGCACTAACAATTTGAAACCTTCTTTTTTGTTATAATATATTTTCCAAAAAAAAAAAAAATGAGCCTTCTTCTTCTCAAAATGTTTTAGATCCTAATTAGAGAAATTTAATTAAAAATATAATAAGAATATTCCCCGTTTTTAAGCAATTTTTTTGGTATTAATTAAGTTGTCTTGAAATAATATCAGGGTATTTTATTGATAAACGTTGATAGTTTAGTAATGCGAATTCGATGTTTGAACGAATTTTGATAATAAACAACGAGTCGGAAATTGGTAAAATATAAAAGAAAGAAAAAAGGATAAGTGAGGGTAATTATAAATAATCAGGATGGGATTCTTTCTTTTATATAATGCATAGATAATCCAGAAAATAATGAAGTAATCATGTTTAATCGTTCGAGGGAAAAAAAAAAAAAAAAAAAAAAAAAAAAAAAAAGTATTACAATTCTAAAATAA